>PNEQ01064522.1:13580-24981 GCA_003012365.1 Medauroidea extradentata | reverse complement strand
ACTATCACTTGCGTTATTTTTCCGTTAAATGCTACGGGAGTCAGGCAATTCGCTCGAGAGAAGACACTCGGAATCTCGATTTTCTTATTTTTTTAGGAAAAGGATCGGTCATATATATTGTTTAGCGGTGTTCTTTTGATCATAAGACGTCTGCCTATTGATATTAATTTATATTTCAACTATCACTTGCGTTATTTTTACGTTAAATGCTACGGGAGTCGGGCAATTCGCTCGAGAGAAGACACTCGGAATCTCGATTTTCTCATTTTTTGGGGACAAGGGTCGGTCATATCTACCGCTCAGCAGTGTGACGTCTGGCTACTGATATCAATTTATATTTACATTATTACGTTAATTAATTTCCCGCAAAACGCTACGGAAGTCGGGGCCTAGAGACACTTTGCAGAAAAAATGCAAATTTTAAAATTTTCCGTATTAGGTCGGGTGGTTGGGCAGGAGGGGGGGGGGGCAAAATAAGCCGCTATCGAATTTACGAAGGTAGCGATTTTACGAATGCGATGAGAGGAACCGTGAGTATTCGTAAAATCGGGGGTCTAGTGTATGTGGAACTCAGATTGCCACCTGCACTGCTCTTAGTTGCAAACTTACCACCAATAAAAATATATGGTCACCGCTTATTGTCCCTTCGTAAAAACAATTCGGCGGGAAGCTTGCACGCTAGTTCATCACTTGGCTCGTTGAGGGGAGACAGCATTTGATGCGTGCTTTAAGGTCGACCTTAGAGCTCCGTTGCTTTTGAGCCTCATACACAGGTAGACGGCACCCTTAAATAAGCTGACTACAGTAAACTGAGCACTTTGCGTTGTCAAATAAAGAAATCAGATATGTTTTATTGTGAAATATACAGTATGTTTATTACTTGCACTACAATGATTATATTTACATGCGTATGAAATTAATATATAACCAGGTCTTCAAAAAATGGTTCATTTTGTCTCATGAATATCCCTAGTACAAAATTTTTTAAATCAGTAAAATTCTGTATCTGCATTCTCAAAAGTATTTACATATTAAAACTTCAGAAACACAGTACTTACAAGGTACAGTGGAGCTTGATACACATGAGAAAGCCAGCATAATGCCCGGAAGCACATTTCACTGCATTTTGCAGAACAAGTTGGCTTCCTCGGGTGTAGAATAAAGAAATACTGGTGTTTTATCGCAAAATGTGTATCCGCACATTATATGTAGAAAGAATGATTTGTCGCAGGAAAATTCTACTGATTGCTTGGTTTCAACGCACATTTAGTTTACCACCAGAACATGACTGGCTTTCTCTTGTATGTGGAGCTGTTGCCCCTTGTCACTGATCCAATAAGAATCCCGCTGTTGTAATATATTATGCTTATTATTGGTTTGCAGAAAGCTATGTCGTATCAGACTTATATCACCTATATATTACCTAAGAATGTGTGTTGTAATTAACTACAGATTTTTCAATGGTATGTTGGCACAATACATTTTCGCGTTATATTATAATCTCTATTAGTCATTTTCATGTATGACTATCAAGCTTTATGTTATCTTGTAAGTACTTGGATTCATTCATTTAATTTTAATGTGTAATCATTCCTAGCACCTCACATTAGTAAACAAGTACAGCCAACTCTGGATTATACGACCCTGGGAATAACAACCTTTTTTCCATGAACCGTAAAAAAAAAATTTAAAATAAAAAAAAAAAGAATGGTTGCAGTTACTGTATTTCTCAAACTGTACTACTACACATGGTGTGCTTGTTCTGAAATACACGTTGCTGCCTCTTTCCTCCCGCACGATGCGATGGATTGCCAGCCATCCGGCCCAAATGCCCCTTCCCCTCCACCGGCCAACCATACCAATAAGGCAATTCGCTCACCCCTTTTTCATCATGTGCGCACAGTAACTTTCTTGCTGCTGATTTCTCATGCCCTTGGATTAGGTAGGCTGCCTTAATGCCTGTGATATTACGATTATACATCATGGTTATTTAAGCATTATTACATTTTCAGTTTAACTATATTAAATATAACTACCATTACGTCATTTAATGATGTACACACAGTAATGGTTAAAAATCTTTTTTTTTTTTTTTGTACACACAGTAATGGTTAAAAATCTTTTTTTTTTTTTAAGTGAAAGCAGGACAATTCATAATTGACACTACTAAACGTTGGGTGCATGTCTCGGATATGCATTGCATAGGGCAGTACACTTGACAACAGCACACCTGGTGTGTCACTAGTCCACACGTGCGCTCGCGTACATGCACACGCAATCAGCTCGACCGTAAATAACAGCTGTGGATAGACTTGTATACGTCGGTGAAAATAAAATGTGAAACAGCATTGTGTAGGTTTAAAGTTCTGTGAATGTGTTATCCCAGTTTAGTTTATACACAACAATCAACATCTTGATATTTGTAATTGTTTACTGTTGAAGAACAAATTGAAACCGAGTATCAAATCCCTCTCCATGCGCATTGGTCAAGTGTGTGTAAATAACTCGTGCAGAGAGTAGAGTCATTATATAAGCAGATTATTTTCACACAGCCTGCCGAGCTAGAAGAACTGCAAAACAAAGGGAGTAGTGTTATCATCATGTCCCATCTGCTGAGCGAGTGTCAGGAACTGTGACTAGGTAGTGATCAAAAGTGGCACAAGTGATGCAACAGCCACATCGTGTATATTGTTTTTGAACTAACCAGTTCCAGGTAGGTCCTTGCGCACACAAATTATCGTACACGTGTGTGATCGCTCGCTGTCAAGATGAGGACCCAGGAGGCAAACAGCTTTATCAAAATGTATGTTGTGCCACCTAGAATTACCGTTGCAGTATGTGCGTAATGTGTCGTTTCAACTTGATGAAATTTTGGATCACTATTAGGGGTTTGTTTAATAATACAAATCTTAACAGGACTATTTTTAGCAATACATTATGCACCAAATATCGAATTAGCATTCAATAGAGTTAGACATATTTGTCGAGACGTAAATAATGGAAGAAAAGTCTTATGTCAACAGTGGCATACATTCACTCTATTGAAATATTTTTACTATTTCAATCAACACTGCGATAGTACCGTGTAAATAGTTTTGAATGCCAACGTTGCTGGTACTTAATTTACGTTGTAGGCGATATTTGTGTTTCATTATCATGAATTCATGCTTGATGTCGAGCTACAGAAAAGTTGTATATGCACGTCCAGAGTATCATTTATTCAAAATACGTCGTTCTATTTGAAAAATATTACAATTTCAATAAACTTTATTGGGGCTTTCTTGCAAATAACTTCCAAAAAACTGTCGCTGGCACAAGCGATGTGTTTGCTTAATTCTGAGCCAAAGAAATGTCATATCTGCTTCCAGTGTATCTATTTAATCAAAATACTTCACTTGACTGAAAAATATTACTATTTCAATAAACGGCCTTGCAACATTCTTGAAAATAACATCCCAAAATGGATGTTGCGGGCGCAAGAATTTATGTTATCGGAAACGTTTACGATTTGTATATTGAACTAAACAAAGGTCGTTGATCCACTTCAATGGCATACTTTTAAAAAATAACGTGTTTGCTTTTCAAAATAAATATATATATCATTTTATAAAAAAAAAACATAATTTTTGCACCAAAGATGAGTGAACGCTGATTCAATGATAAAAAACTGTAAATTTTGACATTTTAGTGGTCGGGATCACCGAAAATTTGTAAAAATTCTAATAATGACCCTATTCAATGGGAACCGTGAAGCGTCATTAAATCGGGAGTTGACTGTAGTCATAATGTAATTTACAGCTGAAGGAGTGACATCCATGCATGTTACTAAGAGGACATCAAAATCTATTATCTTACTTTCACTAATAGAATTTAGGACATCATTTCGGCTCAGAAAATGTATATAAGTTGACAGCTGACCAAAGTTAGCATAGCAAATTTTGTAATAGATGCTTCCCATACAACATTACTGAAATTTTTTTGTCCAAAATGCAAAATTAGGAAGGCAAAAAATAGGGCTGTATGAATATTATAGTGAAACATGCAACTCCGTTTTGGATTAGTTTAATTTTTACTCAACATTTCTTTACAATTATTTCTTGCACATCTGACTTGTGCGAACGCAAAAAGGACATCTTAATATTCACCCTTAACATCCTTACTAGTGAAATGATTCCATCAACGTTATTATTCAACTTGAACTAAGTCTTACTTTACGATACTGGCTGAAACATATGGAGATTTCAGCTGTCTGTGCTGTAAAACCTTGGAAGTTTTTTTTTTTAATTTATTAACATAAATCATAACCTGTTTTTCTAACAATCAAACTCAGAACCTATGTTTCTGACAATTTCATTACATTACTCATTAGTAACTATAGTAAACCCTGATTTTATGAGGCAGCACTGTGTCCGAGAATGACCTCATAAACCGCTTATGTACAATGAAAGCTATTTTTATCTCGACAAACGGTAAAATATAACATTTCCAGGTAAATAGTGTATTACGAAGAAAAGAGCAGCACGAGTCATTACAAGTGAAATTGATTCTTAGTTTAAGGTCTATTCATCAAAACACAAAAATCACTATGTAGCAGGCATGTTTTAAAACTTAAGAAACTGAGAAAAATGTGGCTTATTTTTGGAGCAATACAGTATCTGTGATTAAAGAAACAAAGTTGCAAGTCACTTTAAAATGCACATTTGCTTAGAAGAATCTCTTGTAGTTACGTGGCTTTCTGTGATAATGTTTAATTTTATGCCAAAGGACTGTCGTCCATCCCCTTTCAGGCTATCATGTTATTCAGAATAAGAATCACATGTATGAACAATGTCAAATGAAGACTTCAGACTTGCGAAAGAGCAGCACAAGCTGGTCCAAGGACTAGTATTTCAACAATGGGTGATTGAATATGCCCTTCTTTGCCATGTATTAAGTCTGTAAATTTGTATTTTACTTAAAATAAATTACTTTCATTCAGACATGATTAAACATGGACGACATGTGAAAATGTGCAATTTTGACAAGGAGAAGGGAGTTACCAAATTGGTTAACAATTTACAAAACGTACAGTCAACCCTTACGGACCCAACACCCTGAAATCACGGGACATTTTTTCTTTCTGATACGTGTCTGGTTGCACGAATAATTCACCGCTTAATTGCATGTTGTAAGTTCCACAAACAGATATAATTAAATGTACAAAGATTACTGGATTTACATACAATACACAGCATACTGCCACAAGTTTTGTTGGAACAATAGTAATCATAAACTTATAAGTAATCTGTACAAACACTGTATCTGAACACAAAGTTGTATTGCTATTAACAAACTGAAGTTACACTATTTCCAACAAATTTTACATTCAGCAGTTTATATCAGTTCTACAACTGCTAGTTTCCATGCTGTGACCAGTATTTCTTCCTGGGTGTTGAGGACAGCTTCTGACTGGAGCTTTGCCACTCAATTCCCCTAGAAACCCTTTTAAATAATATTACAGATAACTCTTCTATATAATCATTCCTACAACCACTAATAATGCAGTACTATCACCCCGCTCTGAAGAAAAATGTCTGGAAGAAAGACTGGACTGTCTCCAATGACCCTATTGTCGCTTATAAAACAATACTACGAAGAGTGAATAAAATTTCTAAAACATTGTATGAAAAACAGTAATGAATGTGCTACTTTGTTAAACAATCAGCAAATTCATTCATAAGAATAAATACAAGGTCATTTACATTAGCTTTGCCTAAATACACGTAAGATTTTTTTTCACCAGTAACAATACCTGGCAGTACTGTTCCATCACTGACAATATGTTAATACTATAGCATCTGCTACAGTACCACTTTTCTATTGTTTAAACTGCTACCTTGTCAATTACTACAAAATTTTGATAGCAGGCACTCACACAGTTCCATAAATTTTGTATCTGTATTCACTCGCATGTATCATATTTACTACTAAGCAAAACAATTAGTTTTACTATAGGTCATTCGGAATAAAGTGCGCAATAAAGATTTAACCTTTGAAAAAAATCACTAGCCGTTGCTGCATATAATTCAACATTGACAACAGTTGCATTACTCCTTATACAGTTGGCAGCAAATTATCGCACGTAGTTCCATGTATTTTATATTTAAGTACAACATTACTGAAAGAACACCAAATGGAATCGACCTCTTCGTATTTAATAAACTATAAAATATTTATTTATGATAATATTGACATACTTACTGCCTGTATAAGTTTACTTAAATGGCGCAAGTAGAAAGTGATTTAATCCAGGCTGTTCAAATTCAACAGTCGTTAGCGAAAGGCGTCTAGCGCTACGCGCACTGACGTAGTTAATTATTTCACCGACAGGTGGCATAAGAGTTAGGTTTTCGCCACTTAGCTTGGAAGCGTTCATTGACGGTACAAGATGAGAGTGTTAACACATTAAAAAGTATTAGAAGTGACTGTTTCCTCATTGGTAATATGTAAATTGTTATGTGTTACAATCGCCAACATGAGTATCTTGATTTAGAAACAATTATTTTTTTTTTGTTTTATACACTAAGAAAATACGTTGGTTTTGTTGAGTGTGTCGTTCATGGCAGTATAACTGAACAGGTTTGAATTCTTTAATTGTGTGTGTTATTATGGCGTGTTTTTTTTAGTTATAAATTTGATTTTCATGTGTACATATTTACGAGATACGTAATGGCAATAGTGCGGGTCGTATCAATTAGAGTCGATGCACAGAAACCAGTATTAAAAGACGTTAACTCGCAGGTATTTATAACTAAGATTACTATTGGTTATACATTTTATTCAATACCCGTGTATTTAATGAGTAGATATTGTTGATAACATTTTCAGCCCAGTGTAATGTAGATGTAAACATTGTACAAGCCTATGTAATTTAAAGCACATGGCAATGTTTACGTTTACATACCGCAGAAAGATATAAACTGGCTGAAAATAGAAATTAATCAGGGCTTTTTTGAGTGCTCACTCTATCCCGAATCACCTATAGTAGGCTACAGTATATAATAAAGTAAATTTTAATTACATTTCTGTGCTAAACTGAAAAATTATGAAACATTGAAATTGCACTTGCAATCTTGTTTGGTCAATATATCATGAGTACTACTGTGTCTCATTTTATATTTCTCCTATAGATGTTAACTGGATTAAACCATAAGGCACTTTGTATGGTTCAGATTACAGTAGTAATACATATATCTATGCATAAGAAGAATAAACAGACTGGCACACTCTTCAGACAATATCAAAATTGCAAAAACTGGGCAAAAATCACAATTCTTTGGTAAATTTGGGCCAATAATTACAGTTTTTCATATACAACAGGACATTACTTAACATCTAACACAAACTTCACACTATGTAATATTACTTTAAGGTTGTTATTATGTATGCCAAGGTATAGTCTGTCTCGTAAAAGAATTCCACTTTTGGACAGCTGTATCAACTTTTTTTTTAAGTTGTACCCATGAAATAAGAAGTGTTTTCCTCTGCCACAAGTAACTTTTGCACAAACACACTTAGCTGGGTCTCAAACTGTGCAATTTATCAAAATTAAAAGTAATTTCCTTCAGAAATTGGTACACATGATAGCCTTCAAAACTGTCAAAAATTTGAATTCTTTCATAAGACAGGCTATAAATAACATAAGAACCCAGACAATAATTAATGTTAAGCAGTAAAGCAAGTGTAAATCCATATTAAATTGGAAGAGAATGGCATGGCATTATATAACAACAATCAGGATTTTTAATACATGTTTCTGATTCTCACACACGTGACTCAACTATCTTTCCGAACACAACCACAATATCATTTGTAATCAAATGCTCTGGTATTCAATTCTTTAGCTACAAACAATACTTCCAGAAAAACAACCAAGAGAAATATTACTTAAATTAAGCAAGATTTCAAAATTTATCCAAATATGTAAAAACATTTCAAAAGCATATTTTTTTTTATCTAATCTATTCATTAAATGGCTTACTATCATGATAATATTACAACATGAGGAATTAGGCAAATAATATATAGTTTACAATCACACATTCCCTGTTACAATTACTCTCCAACAGCATCAGATAGAAAACTGCAGTAATTTTATATATATGTTACACGTCACTAATACTAGGGTGAAAAAATCACAGCAACAAACTTAACAGCAAAAATTTTACAATCTTAGCAATAAAAAATAAATGAATCCCTCTCACAAAAACATATACAATAATTGTTCAGTTAGGTACACAGTATATTATTGAAGTTATAACACAACATAGCAGTAAGTGGTTAGTCAATGCACAGTCATCCAGATAAGTACAGTCAACTACTGATCAACGTTAACTGAAGAAGGTAATGTGGATAAGTTACAATTGCAGATTACAAAAGTCTCATGTATATATTGCCAACCTCTTTAAATCAAAGTTCTAATGGCATTTAAGTTGAGGTTGTACTATATGCATGCACAGACATTACTTTTTTCGTACAAAAATGCATGAAATTTTGCGAAACTGAAACAATCAGTTTCGAGTACATAATTTTAAAATCTGAAGCAATAACATATTTTATCAGCAAATAAATAAAAAAACATAGAATGATCTGTTACCACAACATTATGTTTCATTATTTATGATAAACGTATAATATGTTCACTAGTAAAAATTTGAATAGCGTCACGAAATCTAGGTTATACCTTGCGGTTTAGGAAAATTAGTGATTTGTTTTGGTTTTTATTTAAAATTTATTTTATATGGTGCTGCGGTTAAAGTGGATACTCAAATGTTTACCATACTTAAGATTGAGCACAAAGATGAAGTAACTAATTTCACATAAATCAATGTCGTGCACTTGAGCAAAATATTAAAAAACACCTACAAAATAACCAAGAAACCCAAGTGCCTATTTCACCTAAGGTCTGCAGATTTTAACTGTAAACACACGTGTACATTCAATAAAGCTTAACAAACATCACACAGATACCACGGAGGCAATGTAGCTTACAAATGGCAAGCATTACAATCAAGATAAATGTAGCACTACATAAAAAATCACCATACCGACAACATACATTACTTGTTGCACATAAACTCGGTTATAAAAAGCTTACTGTATATTGTTTCAAATTGGATGGGTTGGAGTAGTGTACACGGGAATCATACATAAAACATTTACGGTTGAACACTACGTCTACTCTACCACGAAAAACTAGGGAACATGTACTGTGCCTGACATGAGTTCACGGGACATGGTCGGAGGGAACATAGTGGCGCAAACCGCGAAACACATATAATGTAATGACTTTTTGATAAGCAATGCAGGCATGCAAACGAGGCTAGAATATTGGCAAGCTAAGTATCATATTTCCTTACCACACTGACATTCTTTCCTACAACCACAAACTTTTAACTTCCCAACAGATATATTAGTTACAATTGGTATTCAGTATACAAAGATAATGCATGCTATGTGAGACAAACCATACCTAGAAGTTATATTTGTACGTTTTCAGTTCACGTCTACATGCCGGCTGTCTGTGCTACAGTATTATGGCCAGCGCTGTGGTGCACCACACCAGTTGCGCACTGTCGTCAAGGCCAACACAATTGTAGTTCGCTTTTCTCCCACAGGACTAATTGTCGTGGTCGAGTAGTAATTTTAAGTGGAACAAGTTGATAGTATTAATTTTTAGAAACAGTCAAAATTGTTGTTGAAGAAATAAAATTAGGAAGAATCCCAACTATGCTCTGTTACATTACGGAGGCATTAGTCACAGAAGTAAGAAGTGCTATTGAAGATTATTAAAGCTGCCTTAACATGAAATATGTAATATTTTGGATGTTAAGTAGGTTAACATCATGGTTCTACCACGGAGAATATTTAAAGTCTATACAAAAGAAACAAGGGGAAAAAAAACTAACCTGAAATCATGATAATTGAAGAGACCCATAAAAAACCTAGTTCTCAAATATCTTTGTTTCAGTGAACTATCTATTAGCCCCTTTGAGCATAACACTGTCAAATGGGAAAGAAAAAAAATTATTTTTGTACAGTCTCTAACCTGGGTATACAAAAAATCTTTTTGAACTTGGGGAGGGATAGTTGCTTTAAGGCACAATTTTTACACAGTAGGCGACAATGAATTAATGTGATATAAGCACACAATTCCTTGTCATTAAAGAAGAGTTATCTCAATGCGCAGCAAAACATAATAATTAAGATCCTGGCTGTACGAAGACAATCGCAAACCAAGCTGAAAAGATTAGTTTATGTATAGTTTGGTTGTTTATGAACATTTTATAAATACGTGTAGCTCTCTAGTAAAATGCATTATCTCTGGAAGGGACTTACATAAATCCATAACACATCTGACCAATAATTATGACAGTACGAGTCTAATAATACATAATTTTAAATCTCAAGTATTTTTGCTGCTTCAAGTCATCAGATAATGCATATAAAAACACTAGTGAATATATCTGAAATTTATTTTAAATATATAATTTTTTAAGTGTAATTTCCACAGACATGAATGCACTTATAGTAAAAGTTGCGAACTCCAAGCAACAGCTACACAAACTCAGTGGCATGTGCTCAGTTTCCAAAATATTTTTTTTGTCATATGGCTAGCATGTAACAGAATCCTTCAATAAGTAACTGTTACTTCAGGTGCCTTCAGTCGAAAGACAGGATATGTTATAACTCTTGGATCTCGTACCAGATCTGCTATGGATGAGAAATTCTAACATGAGATGTAGTGCGAGATCAGCATCTCAAAATTTTGCTACAAATGCTGTGTTGTGCATTACCTAATAATGAAATAAAAGCTGCACATATTTAAAAAATATTGTTGTAACTATACTGTACTTGAAAACAATGAAACCTTTATAATTTATTAGTTGGTACTAACAAATTCATTTTTTTTAAATGTGATATTTCTGAAGCAAGAGAGTTTTGAAAAGAGCTAAATGTACAAAATGATGTTATGGGTCATTATTGTATGTTTCTGAAATATTCGAAAAAAGATAATGGTTTCACAAAATATTTTAGAGAGCCCTTCTGCCTCTGTAGCATGTTTTGCCCCTCCCCCTGCTTCCCCCCAATAATTTTTTTCAAGTATAATATTTTTTTCGTGAAACCTTCGTGGGTACATGCACATCTCACGAAAGTTTTTTTCTTCCACTAAATATTTTTCAGTGCCATGTTCTGCCCCTCTATTCAGTATCACCCCCCTCTTAACCCAAGGTTTTTTTTGTACAAATCTTTGCAAGCACATCCACAAATACACAATAGCTTACATAATTGTTTTACCGCTCAATTCTTTGAGTACTCCGTGCCACCCCTCTACCTTGTTTCAACCCCCCCCCCCCCCCCC
>PNEQ01064522.1:0-13480 GCA_003012365.1 Medauroidea extradentata | reverse complement strand
ACGAAAGGAACTCCTGTGAAAAACTTCATGCTTCTAGAGCCACCAGTTAAAGCTTGTCAGTCAGTCATATTAAGCAGGCTGTCAACAGCTGCAGTACATAGATAATAAATGTGCCACTAAATAATTAACAGACGTTAAATAACAAATTACATCCCTATCATGTTACTTGCACAAAGATTAAATGTCACATCTAGAAAACTGGCATATAAATATTTAGTTTGTGCAAATGTGTATTTTGACAGTTTTTACCTTAAAAGTTTTATGAATACTGTGAATATTACTGAATTTCCATTAGAACATAAAATGGTTTGAATATGCAGGATGATTCGTAAGGAGTTACTGCAACACACAGGTGTATTAGTGGAATAATTCAGAACAAAATATGTATGAGTCTTATTACCAACACAACACAAAGTAATGTGAATCACTTGGAACATGACCAAGGAATAGTAAGTTCAGTATAAGTAGTACTATTATACTGTATTGTACACGGCTGAGCACTGCAGATAAACACAATGAAGCGACCTTGGAATTGTGACTGTTTATACCACCGTGTGAAATCAGCCACAACGGTAAACAAAAATGTAGCGGTAAAATGTCAATTTATGGTATATTTAAGCAGTGACCTGTAAATGTGACATTTTCGTCCTAATTATGATATATTGCACTGAGAAATTTAAGACGTACTGAAAAAAGACAAGGGCAAAGAATAAGCAGGAATAAACTATAAACGGACGTATCATTTTCAGCCTAAGCCGCCTGAATAAGCATTTGATAAACACTTAGGGTGTAGTACAACATTTGAACTTACGTTTTGCAAAAACCATATTAAAACAAAAATCAAAGAACAATTCTTCATACTTTTGTTTTGGTATCCTCTATATGAGTTTACCCCTGAAAAATACCAACGATAACTTGCATTTTGACTAACCCCTGAAGGAAGCCTGTGTGTAACTCTAATATAAAATGAAGATAACGAAGTATACAATAAATGAAAGCAAAAATTTTTGAGGCATGCGTGAAGGGTATTACAATAGCTTATGGCAGCATCTACGTTTTTACCAGAGTATCTGTTTTTATAACATGTCTATTATCCCAACTGGACCCATGAGAAATGAACACATGAGTTTACACTACAACACTAACCAAGAACAAAAAAATGTACACAAACTGTGCAGCTCTACAGTCATGAATGCCAAATCTAAATAAGACATAACTGCATTTTGTATTAGTACTAAGTGTATGGCCATGCAACAACAAATGTGACAATGAAAATATATGCCGCACAATTTGTTCCATTAACTGATGAACATTGCGTAGTACAACCCTTGCAATACTACATACTGGAAACTAAAATTTAAAATATCGGTAAAACAACTATAACAAACCAGTAAAATTGAGTTGCAACATATATATTTATAAAAACACGCCAGTAATATTTATTTTATGTCACTTGCTTAAGGCTGATCAAAAGTCTATTAAACTCATCATTTTAGTAATTTCACTTTTAATTGATTTATGTGACAAGCACATGTTTCATTAACACTACCGATGCACGAGCGTGTGTGCCGAGTCGATATGTGCAGCTTTCAGATATTTAATTCAGTCGACCCCGGGGTCATTGCTTTGTAGAAGGGAATATATGCACATGTTTTACAGCCAACATAATCCACAAGACGAAAGCATAGCTATATACTTTGTATCATTGTAATTAGGAGGCATGGCACTACTTTTTAAATCAGAACATTTGATCAACATAAAATGGTTTTAGTTTTTTAGTGTACAAAAGATGATGTTAATTTTCATGTATAGGTAAGAACAATATTAACAGCATGGCTCTGGTAACGGACGGCACAAATAGTGCTTCGATAATTCCTTGTACTTTTCCATAAATTCCTTTACTTTCAGAAACTTTTTTTACAGCCCAAAAATACAGTAGGTTGTTTTATGTTTTTATAACTGTTGTCACATAGCCTATATGAACTCTAATTCCAGCGCAAATTATTTCAAGTCGGGAAGTCTGTTCATTTTTGTTGGGGTATGTTGTCGTAACCATGCAAATTTTTGGTACTTTTGACATGCTGTCATTTGTACTATGCACGCTAACAATTTTTGATAACAGGAAAATGTAGTCAGTAGTAACTTCAACGAAAATAACATTCTTTAGTAGAATTGAAAAATAATAAATTTCACAATAGAGCAGCTTAATCTAATAATAAAATATGAGATATTAAAAATCAAACGCTGCTTAGTTCTTTGTGTTTCAAAGCTCAACATAGTGAAAGTGGCCATCTGATCAGGCCACCAGTGTGCTGGTAGATAAATTATCAACATATGCGAGTGACATCTGCTTAGGAATAGCATTCAAAGAAAGTGACAATTGAATACAGTTAGTACTTGCTTAATGTCGCCTTCCTTGAAGTAGTTTCGTTATTCTATCATTTGCACTACGATACCCTGATTCATTTAAAAGACGGCCACTGATTTGTTTACAGTCGTTTGGAACGTTATGTTTGTGCTGTTTCATTGTGCTTCGCCTTGTCTTGCACGCACACTACTTCCACCCTTGTTCTACCTACGTACACACCTTACTTTCACAATTGATATAATGCAGTATAATAACACATGCTGGATTCTTCTGGAAAAAAAAAAAGACACTTTTTTTGGTATAAGCTTTTAGTTAGGCATTATTCTTCAAACCTTTCATTCAGATCATTAGAACATTCTGGAACAATAAATATCAACATTCAATTTGGCATTTTTTTGCTGCTCTGACATTTTAAAATCGAAAACAGCACTGAACATGAAATGCTAATGAATTTGTGCAGAATCTGTTGAAATTAAGAGTGAGGTAGTATTATATTCGTGAACTTACATTTAGCTACTCAAAAGTTTGATAATACAGTCTGTCTCATGTAACTTCTCCATATTTTGACATGTCTTCTGAGAAATGTGTCGGGCAGTTCCATTGTTTGGAGCTTTAAACCTGCTTGGATTCCTGGAAAAGCACTGTCTGCCCAATCCTGTTTACAGACACACTTCTCAGACGTAAACAGTCAAAATATGGAATACTTACATGAGACAGACTATATGTACTTACTTTTTAATACCTGTCAGTTTACGAGTTATCCATGCCAAAAATCATTTAGTAAAAGTCACAAAGTTGGTCTGCATAGAGTGTAATTCCAACTGGAGTCGTTTAAAAAGTGATAAAACTGAAGTTAGCTTATGTCCAAAATCTGAAAAAGAGCTTATTGTTTACACAATTTTTATCACAATGTGGTTAACCTCTGATAATGTATCATTTGGTCGTTTGTCCAAGAAACCTGGATGATTCTAGCAGGTTACTTTTCAGGAAAGTTTAAAGTGACTGCCACTCACAGAGTTTAGGATGAAGTGATGGGAATGTGAATTAACAGCGCTAGTAGTCTGACCATACTCTGTGGTCTGCTTTGTATCACACGTCTATAGTGTGTATTCTCTTGTTATCTATGTGGGTATTATTCATACATTGTTAAATGAATACAGCCACTGCCTGTAGGCAACAATTGTGTGCTAGGCACCTCTAAAAATTCACATCGAAAAAGTTACGGTGAAGCTACAACTACATAACTCCAAATTCGTTACAGTGGAACCCTCTTGTAATGTTCCCACTTACAATGTTTTCCTGGTTATAAGGCACCCCTCATTTGGTCCCTGAAACAGTTTTATAATAGGAAACTATCTTCTTATAAAGTTTTCCCATTTATAACGTAAACATTATGAGTCCTTTCAGAAATGTTATAACAAGGTTCTACTGTATTATGAATTACGTAGTGTAAACAATTGTCGAGCTTCTCAGAAATACGACATGCGTTAGATAATGTTTGTGATCGGAAAGCAGATTTCCGTGGCTTTTCATTGCAAACATTTTGCAGCGTTTAGGAAACTTATGAAGAATATTTTCGTGATTCAAAAAAGCAGCGAGTAGTTTCATTTAACAGAACAAAGGGATGCAAATTCCACAGGAGGCAAATAAGAAATTCTGGTAGCGCCTGTTCTCTACATATTCCACGAATTACAAAACATTAAAGTCAAATGTCACACTTATTTATACGGATAAAATCTGTTAAATTTTGAAAAGGTAAAGATTCAGAATTATCTTGTTTTAAAGTTTTACTATAAAATTTAATGACACTTTTTTCCGGAGAAATACTGTAATTAATGATTCTCTGAAAGATAAATTATTTCAAATGCACAGTAAAGACTATGCATTGTAGAGAAATAATTAAATTTCACAAATTATTAACATTAATTCACTTAGATGTTTTCCTGTAATGTCATTACTATAAGAATCTAACGACGACATTAAGAAAGGGCTTACTGTATTATGTTCAAAAATAACATTGTTACTAAAAATGTTATAACATGGGTGTATTTGTAATCATTATTTCTCAGAAGTATCCTGGTGGAGATCCTCGTAAGAAGTATTTACACCTGCAGTACACCTCAGTGTTTAATATTACTGCTAATATAAACGATCACCATGAAGGTCGGACAGATGTGCACTATTGATGGGAAGACTGCACTTCAGTTTGGCGACTTGCACCTAAAGGTTGCGAGGCATTACCAGTATGCTTGTATCTCCCTTAGTACTTAACACTTCTTGCATTTAACATACAAAATACATCCAGCCACCTTAATTAATAGCTGCACTTTATCTGTGATGCCAATTATCTGTAATGATAATCACAAATCTACCAGTAACTGATTTAAGATAAAATATATATAACATATTTCAGACAAAAAATAAGCAATACGAAACATTGAGCAAATTGTTTTCTGTCACACATACATTCTTTCAGAAATACACTAGTCCTGCTAATCCACACTAGAACCAGTGCATGTTTAGAAAACAAGACATGTACAATTACTGAAATCCTTTATATAATACACTAGCGAGTAAGAAACTATTGTTGAATTTATGAGGAGGGAGACCAAGAAATAAAGTTCGTAAGTATGTTGTAGTAGTATACCGTAAATCTGCACAGAAATTGCACATACAGATAACCGTGTAGCATCCACACTTACGACAGAAGAATCAGAAACTATTTAAGAGACTATTTATAGTATCGTACAGTATTAATTTGCTACATTTTCCATTTGTCAAAATGTAATAAAAACCAAAATATTCATTATTGTTCTTCGAGCACCAATAATATAACCAATCTAACACTCCCTGTTTGTTGATTGACTGTGCACAGAACACAGTGCATGGCAGGGCGCACAACAAAGTTAAAAGTTCGCTAACTTTCTGCATGTCAATTGTGTGCTGTTTTCCTGCGAGTGTGCTATGCACCTACATAGCAGTTGATACCTATTACGTATTACACATTCAACTTTTGTGTGTTTGTATGCGTTTGAGAATATAGCCTAGGCTTTATAGCACTTTGTAACTGCATTAACACACAAAAAAGTAATAAAATTTTGTTAGTTATTATTACACGTGATATTTCTTACACTTTCATTAGATTATCCTGATGTTCGGGTTACACCGTTGAATAGAGATCTGCTGCCACAGTGAACTGTCTCACCTGATAACTGAATGCAGTTCCGACACCTGATCAGCCCCACATTCTTAGCAATACAATGAATATCACTCAAAATGCAGTTATGGATTACCAGCACCACCAAAAATATCTCTATGTCAAGAATTACTTAGACTTCATGTACAGGAATTCGACAATAGATTATAGCATTTATAAAAGAAAAATGAGAAAATCGCTGGTCGTAAATCAGGTGTTTTCCAATAAGCAGTCACATGTTTCGGTCATCATGCATACTGTGTATGACTTGTGAGGCCCAAAGAGTGAAGAAAATAATTCAAGACACAATTTTGCCGTTTGTACACACATACTATATGGAACATGCCCTACTACATGCACACGTTGGAAGCATTGTCGAGTTGCAGACAAATGTTTTGTTTACAGATTTTTGCATTTTGAAGAGTGATTAACACTGTATCTTGTATGCTAATTGAAACATATTTTGCAGGTTTTTTTTATTTTTCCTTGATGTGCAATTCTAGGTCAACCCAGGATTAAACAGTTTTTTTTTCCTGAAAAGTAAAAATCTCTCTCTCTATTCAGATAAATACATACTTGGCCTAAGCATGTAATACTAGAGACTATTATTAAAGGGTTAAAGGCATGATGCTACACAAAACTAGTTGAGGATAAAAAAATTCAAGAGAGCTTAATATTTACAGCATATACATACAGTACTTACATTTTTTTTCTCAGCTACATGAGCAGTCTGGTTTTCATGCAGAAATCAGAATATATTAAAGAATTTATTACATTCTGGCTATCCACAGTATTACAGCCATTATACAACAGCGGCAAGATACAATACGTACATCCCAGCACTGAAATACCACCATAATATACAACTTCGCGTATATACACTGTACATAATATTTACCATTTACAATTATTCAGCACTACAGTAAACACATGATTATCCATATGAAAATACACATTGCAAAATATACAAAGTACCTTATAAACTCAATATCCTAGAATTATCCGGATTCATTGTATAATGTGAACAATTTAATTCAATTATCAAGATTTCATTATAGACTATAAACAATTAAATTTTAAGGTAACATGGTCAAACTGCAATGATAATAACCCACACACAGATAAGCATGAGTTTACTGTACTTTTAAACCATTAGATCCATGATATTTACAACTTAAAAAATTTTGTTTGCTTTATACCTAGTTCATTATGAAGAGCTTTTTACCATCACACATGGGTACTTCACAAATATTCAGCTTTGTTAAGATATGTTTATAAAATAATCTCCCCTTCCCCCCACACAGAAAATCTAAATCTTTGCATAAACTACAATAACAATTTTATTAACAAAACAATACTAAAATTAATAAAAATCAATACAAACACAATTTTTAAAAAGGTAAGGGTTGTGCGAATATGACTTCTGTAATGAAACAGAATCTTGTATTGTACTTATATTTGTAAAATAAAAGTTACTGTACTTTTATACAGTCCTGACAGTGATGAATTTGTAATAGAAATTGGAGACAAGATTTAGTAGTGAAGCCAGAAAATTTAAGTGTACATTATGTTTGGATGTAAAATTTTAAATGAACTACGTAGAAGTAACAAGATATTGCAATAACTTCTTTTCTTTGATTGTGCACATGTGAAAAGAACAGAATGATTTACTCCATGCCACGGAGTTTTACAGCAATTTAGAAAACTATTTTCAAGGAAATACACATCAATGAGGAAAAATAATTTACTTGTTTTAACTAGGGTTTGGTCAGTTTCATAATGTTTTTCGGTTTTTGATTCTTTTTCTTACTTTTACTGCTGTTAAGTGTAAATGTCAGCAGCAGCTTGGGCTTTCCTTTTTATGTTAGATATAATAGCTCTGGTTTAAGGGAATGGGCCAGAGTTTCTTTGCATTTAACGACAATTATTTTTTAAAACATAAATGGGAGCCGATATTGTAAAATAGCATCGTAACTTTATGACTGATTTAAACTGTATACTCTAATTTTGTCGAGTCAGAAGACTGCAAAATAGTTGCTAATTAGTTAATTAACTAAATTTCCTTTTAAGTGATAAATTAGCTATACTCATAATACAGTTTGTCTGGAAAAATTACATTGCATAGTAAAACCAATTTGCAAAAAAGTTACGACGCAATTTTACGATATTGACTCTCGTATGGATTTAAAAAAATCTTTCTCTCGAAAGCCGAGAAACTCGGGCCCAAGCCCTTAAACCAAAAGTGCAATGATCTACTTACATTTCTGTCAAAAAAATTAACATTTTGACACTTTTGTGGTCAAGTCTATTCCTGTTAGTACATATCACTTTGCATTTGCAGTGTCAAAAGACCAATCATTTATATTAGAAAAAAACATCAGCCAATTAAGGCATAATGGTGTCATCTTGCTGTGAAATGCAAGTGTTTGTAAAATTGAATGGAATTAATTTAATTTCAATCAATTTATAGACTTGATTTGTTCTATTTGAAAAACAGTTCATCATCTGGATTTAAAAAATTTGCTTCATACAATAGACTCCATTATATGTGCTATTAGAGAACACTACACTGTGAACAGCTGAAAATTGCAGCTAATAATCCCCATTACTAAATCATACTTTGATAGTACATTTTAAATACTGTACTAAAATTATTATCTGTCAAAATTGAGGCTCAGGTTCTCTAAAAACTAATGTTGCTGCAATGGCGTTAAGTCCAAAATACTTCTTTGTATTGTGACTTGCACACACTGATTTTTTAAAAAAATTAAATATGTATTTGAAGTGCCACTGTTAATCTTCTAAGTGGATAATCAGCACACAGCTAATCTAGGATTTATTGTAATACAAATATAATCATGAAGTACTGTATGTACATTGGTTTATTTATGTTCAGCTGAGCAGAATCTGCAGCAAAATTAACTAAGCTGTTGAACATGTCAGGTTACAAATATGTACAAGGTTTGCAATCCTGAATACATTTTTCACTACACAAACAATAAAAATACTATCAGTCATAAATTCCTTTTTACAACAAAAACACTTGTCCTACTATTTGTTAACTTTACTTATTTTTAAATAATTGCTATTTACAGCTTGTGTGTGTGTAAAGGTGAGAGGGTTTTGCGGCCCTTTGACAGATAGGTCTTCAAGAGCCGAACAGAGTCTAGGTGTATTTTGTTTATTACATAGACAACTTTACTATATAATGGTGTATTAACACAGATTTCGGTGTTATTTAGGGTTTATCAATATTCACACTACAGTAGAGCCCCGATTTAACGAACTCTGGAATAATGAAAACAGCGATTTAACAAAAGAATTTTAGGAACCTTCAAAAACAAAGTATTAAATAACTGACTTTGATAAAATTGAATATTAATTGTAAGTTAAGTCCTTTAAAAACACTAGCACCGACCGCGTATATACTTATTTCTCCATAGAAAAGCTTAAACCATCCGCCGGGAAACAAAAAAAATTGGTTAAAATTCATTGAAAACATTGGCAGCGGGAGTGATTTTGAGATACGCAAGTGCGAGCGCGGCCGAGGTACTTTTGCATAACAAGTGCGCGCCGAGATCCTCATCCTGGCGGCTGGCGAGTGAACGAGCATCTAGGTACCCAGTCTCCACACCGCGGCGGTGGACAGCAGAAGAACTAATTCACAGACAGTGCTTCGGGTCTCCGTTAGAATGCGCTGCAGTGCTGCGTGCTCTATTGATTAATATTACCGATAGAATGCAGTGGTGTGCAGCATGATTATTTACACTCACGTCCCGTGATAAAACAAGCGAGTTTATAAAAAAATAAGTAATATTATTTATGCAGACTTATTGCAAAGAATTTACTACGGTAAACGTAAATAATTTGTGTTTCCGATGCTAAAAAAACGCTCGAGTGTAAAGCATTTTTAGCGAGCAGACCAACACGAGTTTGTTCCATGAGCGCGGTTCCATACAAGCTACAATGGCCGCCACAGCGCATATTTGATTATAATTTTCCCGTTGTCCCGCAAACTTTTAATTCAGTTTTTAATAAAAAGAATTTTTTTTTTCTATTTTTCATGGGATTTTCTTTAATTTTGTTGGTGGAGCGGGTCAGGAGAGACAGAAATATTGACGGCTCTGCGGTGTTAATCCTCATTTTTCGTGTTGATGGCTCGCGCAAGGACGGCCTAACTTACCATACGCACGCTCACCAAGCGTCCCACTAAAAGTTTTTTGCTGATTTTTTTTTTTCGCTGTGGCTTACCTATTGCGGTAAATGCGTTTTGTTATTGTTTTGAGCAAATATACTTTTTTAAAATTACCTTTAATTCTGACTAAACATGCCCAAGGATTTACCTTTTTAATAGAAAAGGATGTGTGGGAGGGGGGGGGGGGAGGATGTGAAGTCGGATTTAACGAAACATCGATTTAGAGTAAACATTTTCGGATCCCATGACATTTTGTTAAATCGGGGTTCTACTGTACAATTATGCTTCTGTGCATTATACACATAAAATTACAGAGTATTGTTACCCGCACTGATACAATCATAGAAAAATCCCCGAAATGTTTTTTTTTTTTTTTTTTTTTTACTGCATTTGGTTGGATACCCTACTGGTATTGCAGCAACTGTTGAAAAATCAAACAGTATGAACCTAACCTCACTATAGATTTAACACACCACACTAGCTTGGTTTTCGCACAGTTTATAATCTTCTTAGAAATGTAAAGTAACTCAGTTTACAATGAACAATTTTTGCCTTATGATGGTATACTGTTTCCCGTCAAAGTAATGGCAAGAATTAAGTATTTTATTTGTGCACCAAGATCGGTGTGATTTTAATGTTTTGTGCCACGGTTACCTGATTGCCACAAAGCAACAATGTCATATAGGGTTTCTTTAGGTTAGAGGAGGCTAAAAATTTGGTGATAACTTTGTAAACTAGCTATTAGACTAAACTTATATTATTCGCAGGTGCAAGTCTGTTTATTTTTTAGTTGCCATGCAAGAATCCCAAATTATCTTACGCAAAGCTATGTATAATATAATGTATGTGGTATATTTTTTTTATTATTTATATAAAAAATGGTACGTTGGTAATCAGGAATAACTAGTTGTTTTATAATGTTCAATTGTTAACAAATATTTACTAAACATCAAAATAATTTCCATGTAGTCGACAAAAATTAATTTTTTGTTTTAAGTAATACTTTGTATGTATAACTAGTGTTTACTATGTTGTTTTGGTTTCTAGCAGAACAGTAAAACATAGATCCTCAATCCCTGTTCGATGCCAAGGGCGGGTGGAACAGAGAATCTACAACCAGCACTGACCTATCCCTAGTTTTACAACAAATAAGGTTATACTAAATTTTTGTATCAATAAACCACACATTTTTGCACCCAAATTATTATAACTTCTATAATGAAAATAATCTTAAATAAAGCAAAACATTTATTTTACAAACAAAATATGTACAATGATTAATGCATTTTATGACTGTACACTGTCTTGACATTCAAAGCTTTCAGTTAAAATTGGGAATTATTTACAACAGTACAGTAAAAACTCCTTGGCGTGGCTTAAGGCAACAAAGGTGATTTTACATAAATTAAGAACTGATAGTTATTTGGATATTCACTGAACTTAATATAAAAGTTCATAACTTCTGATTACCAAGTTTCCCTACTGCAACAAAAACAGAAATTAGGTTTTTTTCGTACATATATGATGTACAGAATATTCGCACAACCTTCAAAACTTCTGTTAAAATTAACTAAAGTTAGGCAGCACAATTCATCCCAGCTGCATACATTGGCAGTGTGACAAATCATGATAGACAGGCAGTACACTTAGCACTGCACCATTACAAATCCCTTTACATCAGTTTTATGCCACAAAAAAAAACCAACACAAAATCACGTCAAATAAAATCTTAGGTACTCTATTCAATTAAAAATCTTCCAGAGAAAAGCACTTTCGTCACAATAAGAAAATCACTAGTTGCAATGCACTTGTATAAAAACGTTTCTCTGCATTCATAACTAAAAAACACACACACACTTAAAATTAAGTGAAAAATTACATGCAACCAGCGACATTACTTTCTAAAGCTATTAGTGCAGCACAGCTGTGGTAAGACCTATGAACTACACGCTCTCACCACTTTTCACATTGTGACCATTTATACATATACAGTATATACAAAATGACTCGATAAGGATCAATGCTGAAATGTTAAATATAAATTAATATCAAAAAACGGAGCGAACAATTTCCTGCACGGTGACCCTTAAGTTATTCGTATTTTTCGCATGATCATGATGGATCAGGTTGCAATGATAATTTAACTAAGACCTATCCACCACTACCTGCGTATATTGAACCCTCTCGTTCCATCAGGTCCCTTAGGAAGACGAATTATGTTGGCATTCTCACATGTCCTTAGTACTTCCATTTTTGACTGTATTTTACTTATCCTGAAAGAAAAAAAAAAGAATAGCAAAATGTTAACAATAATCATATGGGCACATTTTTAATAGTAAACTCACCACAACCTCTGTCAATCACAGAATTTTTTCGCAACTCCTTTATTACATTTATTTGAATATTAATTTTTTTTTTGACATCCAAAAGGCACCTGATACTGTAAAACTATTACATATATGTGTAGGGAATATTTTTTACTATGAAGCCTAGGAAAAAAATTATCCTTCTGGCTTTATTTTGTTAATTTTATTTTGAGTTAATAACTAGCCGAAATTCTACAATTTTTGTTTAGGAAAAATTGGCATTCATAGTAAGTGAAATTTTAAACACACGTGACAGTTTTGTAATAATATTAATACATTTGGCTAACAGGGCCTAGAGTATGACCTACCAGGAAGTATAAGTATACCCACATGGAATACTTTAATTAATTTAGTGCAGTGACATTTTACAAAACCTAACTAGCCTAGTACTGCAGCCTCTCTAGCTAAATTAAACACTTCAATTTATGTTAAACTGTCCACCATGTCATATTTCACACCCTATCAACACCAAATAAACACAAATTGGAAAAACAAGTCATCACAAAATGTATAACAATTCAAGATGGTGGGCGGATGTTGCAACATTAATCTTCCCTTACAGTGAGCATAGGATGCAATAGGTGGTTCGTGATAAGTCACCATTTTTGAAGTCCTGCTTCCTTTTTTTCTTTCTTTCTGTCAATCTAAATTTTTCTGTCCATATTTAATACAAAAACAGTAATTATATCTGGTAATTAGTAACTATGCTTGTAAATGTTGTGATCTATTGAAAACAATTGTTGAATTGCTCTGTATCTCGGTTATCCTTGAAATGTTGAAAAGGATCTTTTGATGAACGCTGTCATTAGTGTAAAAATTTTTGCTATTATGTACAATTGGTTCCTCAGCTTCCCTGTTCAATGTTTAATAAACATACAAAAATGTTAAAGTGGATGCCCAGAAAAATAAAAGTAACCATACTGTATCTTCTGTATTGTTACGTATCACAAATATTTATATTTATCTCTCTGTGCATGCATGTGTGTGTGTGTGTGTATATATATCCTAATGATGAGTCCTATACTATGTTGCACCGGGGTCTCAACAATTACGTTCCTACCTAAGCTGCCACCCCTGGTGCAGTCGAGCCCTTCCTGTGCTCGTCCTGCTTGGCTAACCATTGTTGCCTGCTAGCCATTGTTGACACCGCCTCGAAGGGTAGTGCCCGGGGTACGACAATGAGGTGGACCGCTAGGTCTATTTCAATAAGTTCACTTGGCCACCTACTGAGGGTCTCAACAATGAGCGGGGTAGAGGTGGGATGGTGGGGTCGTTGGTGAGACTCTTCCCACCGATCAAAATCGGGGAAGGCCCATCTCCCATGAGCCTCTGCCTGCTCCCGCTGCTCTCTACGT
>PNEQ01064521.1:12527-24982 GCA_003012365.1 Medauroidea extradentata | reverse complement strand
ACCATTTTGGTACAAGTTATGCATAAACACCATAAGGGGGAAGTGGATGTCTGCCCCCTCTCCTGCGCCCTATGCTTGTACTAGCCTATATCTACCCTTATGGCATACCCCCTCCCTGTCATAACCCTCCTCTCCTTATGATATACCACTGTCCTGTCTTAAAGCATCCCCTGTAGCCTCTCCTGCCCCCTCCCTTTCCAAGAACATCCCCTTCTAGCCTACCCCACTCAATGGCCACACACATCTTGTATTCTCCTTGCTTCAACACAGCTGAAAAAAAATCGCTCCTGTTCTCTGTGCTTCACGCTAGGTTTTATGTACCTTTAAAGTTATTTATTTCTACAGAATAAAATCTATTTCTCCTAATGTAACTAATAAAGTTCTCTAAAATCAGGATGTCAAATACAAGTGTTTTCTCTTATAAAGTTTATATCTTACCACTGCATGGAACTCGCTTTCTCATAAGTTGTCACTTTGGTACAGTGGTTAGAGCTTCTGCCTGATAACCATAAGGTCGTGGGTTCGAATCCCAGCAAATGCGAAAAAATTTTCAGTTATCACGCCGCAACTATTAACACAGTGCTCAAAGGGGAAATGTATATAGCACTACAATGTTCGACATAGGACACAGGGCTTCATTTGATTCTATGTTACGGTACCACAGGAGAAACTATATTGACGCACGTCGCAGGCCTTCCTGATGGCTTCGTGGTCTCCTCTAGATCACTAAGTCGCCGAGCAAGCAAGTCAGACTTCATGCCACCTGTAACTAGCGCTAACCCACAGATTCGATTGGCACGAACGTGGAAAGCTATTGGTTACTCTATAACTTCCTTCCCTTAAATTATATTTTAGGATTGTGAAAATAATATTTCATCTGCTACCGTAAATTATATAAAGTTTCAATGCGTGCTGGCAAGGTAGGAGGACACAAAATATAATTAGGCCTTTTTACTGCTCATGTAGAGGTAACATTACCAAATAGATTTTAGTTCCGAGAGGAAAAACTGTAAAATAAATACAATCAAAACAAGGCAGAATTAAAAACAAAATTTATTATTAATTAAAATATTGGGCATTTAGACAAAGAAATTGAATGTTAAAGAAACACAAAAATTAATACAAAGTGTGTATCGCACAGTTATTATTAATTACAATAAACAGGGCCATGCGAACCTTTTAATAATATGTTTCATAAGGTGCATCTTTTACTACCTAAATGAATTAGTATGAAACCATGATGTTATGTAGATAAATTTATTATTGGTAGTATGAAATTTTCCTTGATAATGTAACGTGGAACTCTGCATTATTAAAGTTTATGTAGTGGTGTAGAACATAGCTGAAAGTAGCGACGAGTAGATGTGCCGAGAAACGATGTGTTGAAAGAAATACGGGACGGCCACAATGGAAGAACAAATGTTTTCCAGAAAATAACCTCCAAAGACTGGTGAACCGCCATTAAAAGCAAGCTCTAGGATGTTAAACATGAAATTGAAACTTAAAACTTGGATTACGGGAAGTTAAACCTTAACTAGAATTCGTTTAATTAGTTGACTTATCATGAATATCGAATACATGGGCTTTAGAGTAATACAGTTGAACCCTCCACTGAAACAAATAAAAGAAAAGTTGAGAATTAATCAATGTGCACAGCGAACAAAGAAGTGATGTAACATGCGGATACAGTAGGAAGACTTACCTCGTTGGGTAAACCAGATGACTTGCACCTTGAAGTACGTTGAAGAGTTAAAGTAAATGAACAAATTCCTAAAAAATTAATCACTTCTGCAGTTAATGAAAATACTAACATTACATGACATAAAGAAGATAACACTATAGGATGGCAACTACATCCCATAGACTAAATCCTCCCGAAACACAGGAGCTGCATGGAGGTACATCGTGTCTCTTCAGTAGAGGCAATAGAATTATGGGAATAGAAACACACTACAGAAGGTGCGGTGACACCAATTAGATTCTTGATGTCCCCAAAATAGCATGGGAATGTTCAAAACGGAAAAAAGGAGCGCGCAGATAGCAGGCGGACACAGTGTGGCGAGATAAAAAAGGTACAAAGGTGACTTTTTATGTCTGCAGGTATGCTAAGCTGCGACATTGCATCTGTGTGTGCGCTCAGGACATGCATGATGCAAGTGCTCTACTACTGTGAGAAATATGGCAGCAAGCTGTGAGGCAGCTAGCATGTGGTCGCTTGCCTGGACTGAGTGATGTGAAATAAAATTTCGTACAGCAAGCACAGAAATGCTGCATGAAAATAATTAATCATAATATCACTGAATCAGGGGTGTAATTTCACGTTTTCTTGTGGGTAGGGGGGAAGCAAGACTCTTTTTTCGGTGACAGTGTCCTTGTTCTATCTTCTTTATTAATTAAGCATGTATAAATTAGAAACTTAAATAATAAAACTTCAGTTTTATGTGCTTAAGTTAGCATTATTTAAATAACAAAATACAAACAATTTATTTTTACACTTAAAATTCTAGATCCAGTGGTGGCATTTGCCACCCCCCTGCCCCACTGAATGACGTCCCTGGATTGAATTATCAATAAAGGTTGAATTAAGAAATTAGATCTCTTTCTTATTAAAAATAATTAAACATGTGCTGGAAAGATACAAATTAAATTGGCATTTAACTGATAAACCAACACAGCTCTTATATAGACAGTCATGAGGGAAGCTGAATATTCTTTATGTATCGACATCGTCACAACAGCTCAATACCTCTATAACTTACAACTGAATGGCAATCCCATTTGTCAATGGACGACTTGAAAAGAGGCGGAGCTTCAGTCAGGTGTGGGATACAATTCCTATCTCCATGGATACTGCAGGCGAACATAACCTTCATTTAGCTGTTTGGCTTCACATGTCCCGGAATAGATGTACGTCAAGAAAATTGATTATTTGTTTGGAATTTGCCGCTATTTCAGGTAAACATTAATCTTATGTATTTGTGTATCTTAACCATGAAATTGAAACAAATATTTTTTACCCTTACGTTCAAATCTATGAATAGACAAAAATTTTTACTTTCTGCAATTACCAGCTAACAAATCAGCATGTTTATAAACAAGCTTTGTTTCCCACAGTATTTCCCCTGCGGTGTGACGTCAGGGGGCGTGTACTTCAAGTCGTCCATTATGTGGCTACGTGGATATAGAAGTTTACCATATCAACCCTGTACTTATGCCATCTCAATATGGAAATGATGCACATTTCACCTGCGATGCCTCGTCAATAACGTGTTTTTCTTTATCCGGTAGCAGTTTTTAAGGCAGTCCAGTCTCCATACTTGGTCTCGTTGTGCACGCTGGTCGACAGACCTAAGCATGGACATGAGTAAGCCTACTCCTGCCAGAGAGAGATCATGCTAACTCCATACCAATAGGACAAGGCTACCATGAAGTTGGGACTGCTTAACTCCAAGCAGAGCACTACAATGTGCCTCGAATCCAACTCCTAAAGGGTGATGGGACTGGGTGACGAGAAAAACCTATGGATAACCCATCACAGGGACTTGCAAGCCGACGTACCTTCCTGAGACCCTCCACTCAGCTGCCTCTTAGTGCGAGTGGAGATGTTATCCACACTTCTAACATACTTTCCAGGCTTACTTCTAAGCACTTACGCCACCAACTCGTCTGCTGGTCATTAAGGAGGGGCTCTCTTCGAGTCTGCCCAACAAGTGGGCAACCACCACCACTATGAGTCCAACTCAGACTAGTCACTGAGAGAACCTTACCGTGGACTTGCCTGGTCTCCCGTAGTAGTACCTAATTTCCATGGTACTGATGGGTTTTCCAGGACTTTTACCTGAATCGGTTGAGCATACAACTCACTCTGGGTGGCTATTTCATTATCCTAATTTCTTCACAATGATAATTTAAGACTTTTGGGCCCCAATAGCCTGAGAGCTAGGTAGTCTTAACTCCCCACTTAGTGGACTCACCTTGGTGCTATGCGTAGGTAAATCCACTAAGGCAGACACCCCTTTCCCAGCCCGGATGGACCAGGATACATATGGCACACACACCATAGCCTGCATCGGCTCTAAGATTCAGTTGCATCACGAAGAGGCTGCAGTTTGACATGGAAGCGAGAGGTTATTAAGCAAAGGGGTCACAGAAGCTTCGGCTAGTACTATAGTCGAAAGGAGCCCATCCCAGAATGCTACCCACTATCGCTCACGACCCCCTGAGCAACATAATCTTCCCTACCAGAGTGACTCTCAGAAGCCTTCTTTGGATACTAGAAAATGGCACTGCTCCAGCACCTCAAAGAGGAGGAATATGCTTAACTGCCAGGGCTCACCTAGAGTGGAACACACTCGTTAACCACTGCCTCATCAACAACAGTATTAATGACGAGAAATTATTTGCAATGTGAGTTGTGCCTGTTTCCCTATGTGCCGAGGCATGCCGCACATTGAATATTGTTTCACTCCATTTGTGTTTTGCTAATAAATATGCATCCCATGGCACTTGTAGATTTCATCGGCATTCTTAAGGAAGACCGGTGGAACATAGTGCATCGAGGATACTTATAAATTATGCGGTCGGTATCTGTTCTTCTATCCCACACAGTGTAGAGATGAATATAGTTATTGACATGTTTGATGAAACCTTCAGAGTGGAGTGCGATATTCTCTTCCCCCTTCAGATCGGCTGGATGTTGCTTTCTTCCCACACTGATGGACAGAAACCACTTACATAAATGGAACCAACTTCTTTCAGACACTCAGACATGTTTTACGTACATCAATTATCTTATATTCTTTGTATTTTCCATTTGCAACCACATATTTATGTGTCACGAATAGTAAAACAAAGAATAAATGAACTATAAAAAGAGTCATCAGATAACTCGCCTCCCCCAAGACTCTATGGGTTCGAATCTTGGTGGGATTGTACCCAGGATTTTCACATACGGGAATCATGACAGACGATGCCGCTGGTTTTCGGGATTTCTTGGGGATCTACCGTATCCTCCAATCTTTCATTCTGGCGATGCCCCATACTCACAACGTACTGTCTCTCACAGGCGTTAAGGACCCCTTTATGTTAAGTACTGACCAAAATGTCTTCATTTTACTTAAGTGAGTTATCTACTGACGACTATTTTCCATGTTTGATGAATAGAAACATGTCCAAAACCGAATCTTCTGTATGCACTGACTATTAAATTAGCATCCAATTTTTTAGCAGAATTAATTTTTTATGGGCATAAAACGACAATGATGGTGTGCAATATTTGTGGAAATTATGGCATCAGTTCCAACATGCATATGTAAACCGACATATCTTACGAATTGTGTAGGTATTTTTTCCAGATATAGCAGTCTAGAAAAGCCGTGGATATACCGCAACCTTGTGTTTCTTCTAATAATGCAGACTATTTTTAATTAATAATACATAGTTTGTAGTGTCTTATTCAAATATACGAGCATACTGGGAACATGTTTTTTACTTTAACTTATAAACTGCTAATCCCAGCCCACTATAACACAATCCATATGCGAGGTAGTTAACCAGCCCCCCTTAAGAACAATATACATAGTTCAATTGACCTTGCTTGAGAAACATGATCAGGTAGGTCCCCAAACTCAGCGTAACGTGGTAATATCTGGTATCGTGACTTCGACATGGGAAGGGGTGAACTGAGAGGGTTGTCACGTCTCTCAGCAGCATTATTTTCTACTGAAACCATCCATGGTTACCTCTCTTAGTTGCCATACAATATCTGCCTCACCAAAGTGTTTTCTTTCTGGCCAGTTGTTGGCTCGGAGGAATGCAGACACGAAATTTCTTCGGTATGTATCCACTCAGAAAGTAAAAAACTGTGGCTCTTTGTAAAACAAGCATTTTTACAATTTTTAACCTGTGGCTCTCTGCAGCCCAGCATTTATAAAATTTATAACATTGTATAAAATATGCAACATGAAATTTCATAATTTTTTCTCACAGGTTAATCATTGAATGAACGTAAAAAACTGCCATAACTCTTCTTGTCGCAACACTGCATGGTTACAATTGTTATTCAAAATATTAATTAACTATTATAGCCGCAGGATTCCCTTGAAGGGAGAGGCTAATAAACAATTGTGACCAGCTAGCTACTGTACAGTAAATCCCCTGGACCCTTACCGTGCTTCGAACTCCGATGCAAGCTACAGATTGACTGCCCCTGCACAGGCTCTGCGAAGTCCAGCTGTCTGCCCTACCCTCGGGTCTAATGGCTGGCGTTAATCCCTGGTGTCCTGTTATTCGCTACCTGTGCTCGCAGATGGCTGCTGGCCTGCACTGAGCAGCATATCTGTGCAGCTGGTTGGCTGTGGCAGGTGTGCCACTACATGTTTTCCGGAACATGTCCGGCTCTCCACACCGACCACCCCTCCTGTACCTGATCCCTAAGGCTTAACAGGAGACAACTTACAGAGCCATATTTTGCCAGTCTTATTTGGAAATTTGCCTCTTTCCGGGTAAACAGACCACCTCCAAGCGAGCTTTTGAAAACATGTCCCTCCACTGGGCCAACCAGACACCCAGCTTCTTAGGATATGGAGCTTCGGGCCACGCGCCACTCAGCTGCAACGGAGGTTCACCAATCCAACGCGCAAATTAAGAGCGGTAGGCCCGTACACAATCAGTGGCAAGCAATTACTGGCACGGCCGCCCACAAGGGGGGTACCGATTGTCTTCCGGTCATTTTGACCTGGAGCGACATTATACAACAGCCTGGAGCGCACCATTACATGGAATCCAGACTGCGCAAGACTTTCTTGGCGAATCCTGACAGCAGTGCTCTCGCGTCGCAGTCAGTCGCGGAAGCGGCCAAAGAAAAGTCGAACCCTAAAAGGGAGAGCTGCACCCGCAGCAACTCCCGAGGTACTTCGAACAGCCCACAATCATTCAGTACGTGCTGCATGGTATGAGGCACCTGACAGTGACTACACATCGGGTCATTAGCCAGCTTAAATGTGTACAGCTTCGCTTTAAAATTCCCATGACCAGTTAGAAATTGCATCAAGTAGAAATCCAAGACAAGCTTGGACTTCATTCGCTCCATGACGCTAGGGAATACAGCATGAGTTGCCCGACCTTTCTCGGAAGATGTCCAGGCCCGCTGCCAAAGTTCGAGGGTTTCATCTCGAGCTTGTATATATGTTTCGGGTAGCAGATATCCCCGCACTCTCAACTCTGTTAATGCCCCTTTTTCTCGGATCAGGAGATCAAGGGAAAGCTGACCGGCCAGAACCTGCAAAGCATCCGTAGATGCAGTGCGGTAAGCCTTTGTCACAGCCAATAGAGCTGTGCGTAATGCACTCAGCAACTTACTACAGCACCCCCTGCCAGTGGTGTGCCCACTTCACGAAAATCTACCCAGGAGATGGTCGGGGAAGCGAACATACCTCCCCGAACATGTCGCCAAAGGCGCCGAGCTAGAGGAGCGCAGGACAGAGTGCTGCAGCAGCATAGCAGATGACAGTGCTGGTGGGTAGGTAGCTGTGGGTGTTGTCAGATGTCAGGGTGCGGCTAGTGCAGCTGATGTCGAAGGGAGTGGTGCACAGGTGTGCAGTGGAGGACTTTGAACGAGCCCTAACAGTGCTGTGTAGAGACTTGCAAGACACTTCTAGGTGAAGGAAGCCCCCAGTGGCCATGTGGAGGTCATTGAACACGAACGGGCCTGACTTGCAGTGACTGGGAACCACTGACTGGTCGAAGGGGCTGGAAATGAATATGGAGGTCCTTAACAAGTCCTGAGGCATCTACAAGTTTCACATTGGGGTTGTAGCCTAGAAACTCCCTAGGCAGGCACAGTGGTTGGCCATAAATTAAATCGGCTGCAGAGGCATGGTGGTCGTCTCACCAAGCAGACCTAATTCCCAGAAGGATCACAGGTAGGACGTCCACCCAACATTCGGTAAAATGACAGCGAATTGCTGCCTTGAGCTGGTGGTGCAGCCTTTACTCTATACCATTGGACTGACAGGCTGTGGCCTATAGGAGAAATTCATTTTCTTTGTTACCAAAGTCCTCAAACAGCGACGATTCGAATTGGCGCCCTTGGTCTGTAGTCATATGTAATGGTCACCCGAATCGCACAAGTCACATGCAGTAGAAAGCTGTCGTAATTGTTGCTGCCTCGATATCCTCCAAAGCACTGCATTAGGCCAACTGATGATGCTATCTATCATGGTGAGACAATAGTGAACACATTATGATGTTAGCAGTGGCCCAACTAGGTCGAGTTGAACATGGTCGAACCTGGCAGATGGAGGAAGAAACATACTAACTTGTGAGGACCCATGTCAGAAGATCTTTGACACGTGAGGCAGGAGCACATTCATCGCCGACAATACGACTTTATCAAAGGCCACATGAACCCTTGAGTGACCAACTTCACAGATGCATTGATGCCTGGGTGAGCAAGCTGGTGGACTGTGTCGAAAGCAGTCCGATGGAAAGGGATTGTGACGAATAGTCGTGGATATGGTGTTGATACATCACAATACACTTCAATTCCCGACTCGGGCAGACAAACTTTAGTGAGATGGAGACCAGTGTGCTGCTGCAGAAACTGAAGCAATTCTATGTCGGCTGTTTTGAGACTCGGCAAAAGCCGATTTGTCTAGTGTCATTACTGAGTCTACCCACGACAAAGTGTCGGCCACAGTGTTGTACGACCTGGAGATGTGTCAGATACCTGTGGTAATCTGACTTATAAAATCTAAGCAACAGGCCCAGCATGGAGAGCACTTGTCGAGCTTCTAGGCGAAGGCAAAAATCAGCGGCTTGTTGTCGGTGAGAATGGCAAAGTTGAGTCCTTCGACCATGTGGTGAAACTGATGTAGTCCTAAGTAGATGTCCAGGAGCTCTCTGCCATTGGCACCATAATTCCTCCGAGCTGGGCTAAGTTTCTTTGATATGAGTGCCAGCATTTTCCAGGCCCCCTGAACCTGTTGCCATAGCACTGCCCCAACTGCAAAATCAGAGGCATCAGTCATGATGGCCAGCTGGGCCTCTGGTACAGGATGGGCAAGAAGTGCAGCAGAGATGACTGTTATTTCAGTTCAAAAATGCTTTGTCACTTTTCGGTGTTCAGGCCAGGGTGTCACTACCATTAATGCCACCCTTCAGAAGCACATGCAGAGGAGCTTGAATTGCAGCAGCTTTGGGTATGAATCGGTGGTAAAAATTCAGCATGCCTGTGAACTGGTACAACTGTTTTGCTTTTGTGGGTTTATTTAAGTTGAGAATGGCTTCCACCTTCACCCATAATGGCTGAGATTTATCTGCCGAAACATGACACAGTGCTCGCCAAACACACACTTAGCTGGATTGATGAGGAGCCCATAAGCTGCGAGACATGTAAAGAGCTCGTTCATATGCTGGTCATGCTCAGTCTCATCACAGGATGCTACAAGTATGTTATCTAGGTAAAAATGCTATAATAAGTCCACTGAGGACCTCATCCATGAACCTCTGGAAGGTCTGGGCAGAATTATATAAGCCAAATTACAAGAATGGGAACTAATACATCCCACAAGGTGTTGTAATAGCATCTTTACAGATATCAGGAGCAACTGGTATTTGGCTCTATGCACACACCAGGTCTATGGTAGAGAAAATCGCCTTACCATGCAAAGTGTGGGCGAAGTACTGAATGTGTGGAATGGGGTACTTGTCTGGTAGTCCCCCAGGGAAGTCATTCCTCTCTCTTCTTTAAAGCCATTTGCAGTGGTGACGACCAGGGGCTGTCAGATGGTCGAGCTGTTCTCAACTTGAGCATCGTTTCAAATTTCCTTTTGGCAAACCATAGCTGATCTGTTGCCAAAAAGCACAGTTTATTGTGTATAGGCTGACCTACGGTTGTGTTGATGTAGTGGATAGTTTTGTGAATGACTGGATGATGCAGATAGGCCAGATGGTCTGGTGATGCATGTTAACATTGAGAACAAAAGCAGATATTTTGATAGTTTGCTGAATGTACTGATGCTGCTGATGTCACCTGTAACCTTAGTACCTACTTGTGGTGAGTGAAGTTGTACTGTCAACCAGCTACTGGTTTCTAACATCAACCAAGAGGGCACCAAGAATTGGTTATGTGACATCGTCCACCACGAAACGCCATAGTCCTAAATTTAGAGATATTGACTCTGAGCAATATGTTGTGAATGCCAAGCTATTAGCAGCAACCCAAAAGAAATGTGACAGTGGGTGCCTGCCAGGCAATTTCAAATGTTGGAAGACACAGATATCAGCGCCAGTATAAAGTAAATATGGTACCTTAGATACATATTCTGTAATGAACACGCTGCAACTCGGAAGTTTAGAAGGGTCACTGGCCAATACCAATGCCCCACCTGGTCGTTTCCCACTGAGTGTGGGCAGGGTGCTGTGAATTTACATGCTGCGCCACCGAAAAGGTGGTTGTACCAACGAGCTCCTGCTAGACCCTTGCTGGGAGAGCATTACCGGTGTCCCTCTGAAACAGATCGGCGTCTGTCTGAAGTAGACTGGTCTAGGCGATTGCAATGCTGACCGCTGTAGAGGGTGTCCACTGGAATCTCCTGACACAGCATCGTTGCTATTTCACCGATATTCTCCGTCATGAGATTCGCCATCCTGGTAAACATTGCCTCGAAGGAAGATGTTTCTGCTACCTTAGGCCACGGGGTAGTATCAGCGATGGCATCAGCCAGGTCCGTCAGGGAGTCGAGTCCATAGGCGAATTAATTTATGTGGCCAGAATTGCTTGCGCCACTAATGGGAGACTTCCTAGCCACAAAGATTGCAGAAGTTTATTTGGAATAGTGGTCCCTGCTAGACTCGAAGGTATCTCAGAAACTGCTAGGGCTTCTGGTTGCCCAACACCTCTTGCGATGCTCTCATTCACTTAATCAGCTCACATTTTAGGTGTTCGTATTTGGCCGAGGATGAGCGTGCATGAGGATGTCGCGGACCTCGGTGGTGAACTTGCAGTCAAGTTTGCCTGCCACATAGTTGAATTTCGTCTCGTATGATTTGATACCTGCAAGAGCGAACTGGTTCTCTAAGTGTATGAACCACAGTTCTGGGTCGGACGCTCAAAATGGAGGTACATGAACTGATACGCGATCAACCGAGATGGTGGATGACAGTGGATCCGTCATGGCTTTTGCAGAGTCCCGTAGCTCGCTGTTCACTGTGGAGATCCAGCGTGGATGCGTGGGGTGGTCCAGGATGTTCGTATTCGCCCTACTTGATATCGCGCGGCGTGGGCACCGAACATGGTGCATTAAGCCGGGGGGTAAGGTGTGTTGGGCCAGAATCGACGTGGAAGCCTTGCGGCGGTGGTAAGAGACGAGTCACTGTGCAGTTGGCAGGGGCGGTACAAAAGGCGTTAGGGTGCAACAGGCTTGAGGGGCGTGAGAGGCGGGACGTGGCGCGAACACTAGGGCGACCTGCTGAGAGACGCGCACTGATTTTCGCGGAACGAGCTTGCCAGATCATGTCGGGGTCACCATTATAGCCGCAGGATTCCCCTGTAGGGGTGGCTAATAAATGAGTGAGACTGGCTAGCTACCGTACAATAAATCGCCCGGACAACTACTGTGCTTTGAACTCCGATGCAAGCTACAGACTGACTGCCCCTGTGCAGGCTCTGTGAAGTCCAGCTGTCTGCAGTCCCCTCGGGTCTAGTGGCCGACGCTAATATTAGGTGTCCCGTTATTCGCTACCTGCGTTCGCAGATTGGTGCCGGCCTGAGCTCAGCAGCGTATCCGTGCGGCTGGTTGGCTGTGGCAGGAGTGCTACTGCAACTATTTATTTGTTTAAGATGTAAGAAGTCAAACCTTTTCTACCGATCACTTTTCCCACTGTTGCCACATAATTACGGTAGTCTTTTTTTCCCGTTTGTTTGAAAGATTTTTACAGTGTGAGTGAATGAATTCGAGGAGTGAGTGACAGAGATTTATTCAGCATGTAACATCTATACCTTTTGCACTGGTGAGGGGTGACATGAGGTGAATATGGAGCGGTACCTGTATAAAGGGGAGGGAGAAATGGGAATTCCCCGAGAACCCCCCCCCCCCCAATTTAACGGCATCATCGAGCACAATTTCAACATGCGAAAATCCGGGGGTGAATATGAGGAAATAAATAAATAAAATTAATATTGTATGGGATGGGTACCCACGGTTAGGATATCTCACTCCGAGTGCAGGATTATGCTTCGGCGTCCTCTGCCATGGCTAGAGCCACTGATTTTTGGTGAAAAGAATTCTGCAACGACTTGTTTCAATGCCTTACGTGCACACCGGCAACTATGGTTCGTGGTTATTGGCAGAATATAATAGGGCAGAGGCGTGGCTCATTTGACTGCACCAACCAGAACAATGTTACCGCGACACCACACGTCCGTGATTTGCAGGTAGGACTCCGAGACACCG
>PNEQ01064521.1:0-12427 GCA_003012365.1 Medauroidea extradentata | reverse complement strand
CCATGGCTATACGTTTTAAAAGAATTTTATGGACATGCACCATCGCAGCACTAATTTACGTTGTCCCTGAAAATCATATGAGACAATAAAATTAACAACTAGTAAAACTAGGTAATCTCATATGGCGATTGCAATAAACACTTAGCAGCAAATAAATCAACAAATTTTGCATCGGTTTGTTGATGTTTAAGGTGCAACTGATAGGCTTAACAAGCAATTTATTTTGTATAATTTTTGCCATTGCCTACGCTCTACTATCAAAAAGCAGTAGGGAATTCATTAACTGAAAACTTTAATAAGATTTTATTATCTTTATAAGTATCACTATTTATTCGTTACGTCTCTCACTTTAAAAATGTTCGTGTTGCTCAATAGTTTTTTCTCTTTATTTTGCTCTCAACGAAGAGGAACTGTCATGATGAATGATAATATTATATAAATCAAATTACTAAATTTTTTCTAAAATCCTTGGATTAACAATACAAACTATTGTACTCTCTAATTTTATAGAAAAAATATTAAAATACTTTAGTACTTTTTTCTGGAATGACCATAACATGTTTCAAAGAAAACAAGAGGATAATTTTAACATGACCATTCTTTATTTACATACCTAGATATACTTAGACTTAATTTAAGTGACCATAAAATTCTCTGTTATGTATTAATGATTGTGATAACTTTACCACTGAATTCAATTGCCTATAAAATGGATCGTACGTATTAAAAACAAATCGTTTTGTACTACTGTTATCGTGTGTAAAGGTGGTTCGCGATAAAGTGAGCTCTTTTGAAGTACATCGTGCCAAGAAACATGATTTGGAAATTTTATTTATTATGACTTCAGATTTTTGAAATTTTGAGATAGTTAAATTCTATACACGTTGATTGTTACATAGGTTGATATGTTTCTATTGAAAAAGGTAGTCAACTGTTAATTATCTGAAAAGTAAAAAATAATAATAACCACGGTTTCATAAGTTGCCATTTTATCCCGAACCACCGACGAACACATTTATAGACTGTTACACAAGACGATTTGTTTTGAGTTACAGTTTATGAATCACACATTTGAATTTAGTGAATCAATATATTATTTTAGTAGGTACTGCTTAGGTGTATGGTGGATAAGATTTTGTTTCTATCGATAAATATTTATTTATTTCTGATGTGCCAACATTTAAAATAAAAGCAACCTGCATTGGCACGTATTCGTTTATTTATTTGAAGTAAATTATAACATACTGTGTACTGTTAAGAAAAAAGAAACTATTTTAATATACGCATATATTAATTTGGCTATGTCATTTCATAAAAAATCCTTAATTGGTAATTTTGGATGCACAATGTATTGCTAATTAGGCCTACAAACAATAACAAAAACAATAATGCTGTTTATGTAATGTTATCACACATGTTAAAAAATTCACTCAAACTAAGGTATCTTATATGGTGGTACCGCATACAGTGAATCACAGACAGTAAGTGAAAATGAACCTAATTATTTATTCATAGCTTCAACAATTTACGTGAACAGCATAAGTTGTTCTTGTGTACTTCGTATTGTAAATCATAGATGCTCCTCTTTTCGTGTAACTTTTGTTATTCTTGACTAAAACATTCACTCAGTTTTGAATAACTGATAATTGTCACAAAAATTGTCTACATTTTAATTTTTATACATGTTCTCAAAACAAACTCATTATAAGTTACGCCTGTTGTAAATTATTGACAATATCAAACAAAGTTCGCCGAGTTATTTTCATATAACTTTAACTTCACAAGTTCACAAAATTCACTCAAATTAATCCGTTCTCATAAGTTGCAAAGGCCAATCATAAATAATATCGACAACTACAGAAAATCTGAGCCAAATTTAGTTTATAATATGTGTTTAATACGCGTGTTTATGACTGTCATTCTTTCCTGTGTAAGGCATATTGTGAATAATGATGATAATGAACGTTTTGCCCGATGGTGGGTTTAGAAACACGGAGGGCGCCGGGTGATGGAAACCACGACGTCCTCCGAGGCCGACTAGACAAGGTGATTCTGCGGTGGTTCACCACAGTACGGGGATGAGGGGACAACAAAATATCCAGTCTTGAACCCAGAGAGGCAACTGTAAATATTGACCACCCCGGCCGGAAATCGAATCCGTGACACTTGACTTACAAGCCAAGAGCTCTAACCACTGAGCCAAACGGTTGGACATTGTGAACAATATACAGGATGTCGGAAAATAAGAGCAGAAAATGAAACCACGCATGGGTATGGGTTTGGGGAGCAATTTGAGTTAAGATATCTGTGGGTGCAAACCAACCCCTGTGAGCATTTCTAATTAAGAGAACACGTAGCAACGTCGCGCAATGAGAAGTATCGTGTGTAATTGTAATATTAGGCGATGTAGTACTCTTAGCTGATCCCTCGTCCCTTTTTTCAGAGGGGTGTTGTGCTAGGGTAGGTTGTAAAAGTTTATGTTTGGAAAATTACTATTGCTAGTACACACTAACGTTGCGTTGCAGTAATGGTTTACAAAAAGATACCAAGGGACAAACAAAACAAAAAACATCTCTCACGTTTTCTTGTCAACCAGGCCTACATCAAGTGTTCAAAGTGCCCACCTTGCACATCGTCCCAAAGTCATGCGACATCGTGTGACAAAGTCATAACAAAACCAGCGAACTATTTGGGGATGGTCCCTTATTTCGCCGGCAGCAGCTAAAATTATTGTAACAAGACCTTCGGGAGAAGTAACCTCTGTGCCGTCGTAAACCAGGACTTTCATCCAACCGGGCGTAGTGAAATCAGGCGACCTTGCCCACTGAGCTATGAGACCCACAGGCTAGCTGCTCAGCTCGAAACACACAAGGGTGTAGACGCCGCACACGATGCTGCCCATTGCGCGACATTGCCAAGTGTCCTCGTAATTAGACATGCTCACAGGGGCTTAACGGTTGGTTTGCGTCCACAGGTATCTTAACTCAAATTGTTCCCCAGACCCACACCCATGCGTGGTTTCATTTTCTGCTCCTTATTTTCCGATATCCTGTAGGCCTATATTAACAAAACGTAACTTTGACATACTACATTCGCTACGCAAGTTTATATGATTCAATTGTATTTTTTCGCATACAGTGCAATTTACTCTCAAATTCACAAAGATTTCTTAACTAAAATTATTCTTCACTTACTTAATACTAAGACTTAAACTGAATGTAGAAATAAAAGGTAACGTGGTCACTCGTGTAAACTGTTGTCCCTGATTACGAATTACTTTAAGCATGGAACTTAAAAATGAAATTTATTTGATGTTTAATTTACTGATACATAAATGCAAACTATCAAATAACAACAGTTTTTTATATGAACACACTGATAAAAGAAAAAAGGGACCCAGTTTTGCGGTAATGATTCAGGTAGCATTTAATACACTGACAGTTGAATCCTTATTACATTAACTGATTTACTTTTAGAATGTTGGCTCTCTTAATCGGAATCTGTGAATTGTAGCTGATTTTTTCAGGGGGTTTTCACTGGTTCAACTAGTTAAAACTACTTCATCCGAAATGTGTGAAGGGCACTGGTAAGCCGTGAATATTCACTAATTCCGATTTAGTTCACAGGTTAGTACAGTTAAATTTATGTGTGTATATGTATATAAAACTGCATCTTTAGACTGTGCGTGTTCGTAAATGTGATACTGGTGTATGGACGCGAACCAATAACTATTGGTTTATGCTGTAATTATGTTTCATAACTCAGTAGGTCGTGCCAGTAATTGTGCCTTCTGCGTAAAAGGCTAAGTATACGTCGTTAAATATTCTGAGCACTTGAACTTTATACAATTCTAACTGAAACTGTATTAGCTATCCTCTTAATGCAGGTTTGGAACCGACTGTTTGCGAAATTCACGGCTTGAAATAAACCGATGACGTCAACAAATTACGATATAATTTAAATTGTTCTACAGACTTTAATGTATTCAAAACACTTATCCTTTTAAGTCACTCATGAGAGTTGTCATATAACAGTCAGCTATCTGACATTCCTTCAGATGGTCATCATGCCAAACACACTGGGCTGGTGTAATGTTAACGGCCGCGCTGACATAAGGGTTGGAAGTATAACGGCTACTGATCTTTGCATATGGTTACATACAAAACTTATCAAACAGGAAATGTCCGTGCTCCGACGTCACCTTTCCAACCACTGATCTCCGCAGATTTTCGTGTGAAAAATAGCCTAAATTATGATGACAATGATAGCATCTAATACGATCATGATAATTACTCAGAAGAAAAATTATTGTGATGTTGGTGATATCAAATGAGAAATAAAGTGCGTTCTAATATATTTCGGGACTGTTAATTACACAATTGTCGTAATATTTACACAGCTATGGGTTTATGTATGGTAAAATTACATGTACGTGAGCGTTGTAAGCAATAGTCAAAACACATACAATATAATGACCTATTGTCCATACTGTATCATTATTTATTATAAAACATCAACTTTAACGCATTATGTATGTAATTTGGATAATTGTCTGTATTTTTTTATTTAGTATTTAGGATTGTAACATGCCTACTGTGTGTATTTGAAAAATTTTTACAAAGTGATTATAAAAACGGTTTGAAAAAATCATTTACATTCTCGGCGTAACATAATCATCCAATTGATTTAATTCAACAGAGTACACATCACTTGTCATTACCCCACAAGTATTAATTTTTTTTACCCGGTGAAATATTTTTGTATTAATTATTTATAGTTAAGTTTTTACATAATCCTTTCTGAAAACAACTTTTTTTTTTCGATTTCTGTGTTAGGATATTCGTAACCTACTTCATTAACGTAAGTTAATGATACCTCCCTTGTCTTTGCTGCGCCTCCCCAGATCATCTCGAAAAAATATGTTGCCGTACAAAGGTACGCGCGTACTACGGCGTCACGGCAAGGACGGACGGCCATCACAGAAAAATATAAAAATGATTAATGTGTTGAGTAATAGAAGTGCGCTCACCATGGCGGGACGGCCGGGAACGGACGATCGGCAGCTTCGGCTGTCCGACAGAAAGTTCGAGCGAGGGAATTAAAATACAGTGCGGTGCGTGCCGTGCCGCCCGCCCCATTGCAGTGGCTCACGAGACACTGTCCAAACATTCGTGCCGTCTGAAACCGCCGGTACCGCCAGGTAGATCGGAATATCTACAGACTTCCCGTTTGTACCGTCCGTCTGTCCGTCCTTGCCGGGCGCGTTTTCCTAGCTGAGCACCTAATGTACAGAAGGACACTGACGTGTTTTACAACAGATCGCAGCACGAATTCCGCCGAAGGAGTTCATGCAGCGGAACGCACCGACTCCTTCTGGAGCAGTCTAGTGCGCCGTCCGCTGCGATATAGTGAATACGTTGTGACAGCATTCCTTGTTGTTAATTGTTGTTGTGACGTTGTTCTCAGTATGGCAGTTCGTTTTACTGCTGCTGACGATGAGCAGCTCATCGAGTTGATAGTAGGACACCCGATGTTATGGGATATATCTTGCGAAAAATTTTAAAACACGACGAAAAAAATTGTCTTGTAGAAAGAAATTGGTGCCATGTTAAACAAAACAGGTAAATAATATTGTTGAAATGTATGCTGTAAAGGAAAATCTTTTATTATAATGTATTGTTAAAATAGCAACAGAAACATGTTACGTATATCGTAAGAAAAGAAAATGTTTAGCAGCATGAGTACATATAAATGACATATGATATAAATTTTAAGTTACATAAAATAATTAATCCAAAAATTTGTACATATAAATGACATACGATATAAATTTTAAGTAACATTAAATAATTAATCCAAAAGTTACATTACTTGTGTGTTAGTTGTCCATTTAGGTTAGTACACTGTTATACTCACACAACGTAGTACAAAAAACTAGAATATGAATCCTGTATAGTTTGTTACAACAATGTGTAGGGATATCCATATACTTGTTAAGTTCCTGTTACACTGGTAAATGTTTATTTCTTCTTGGCAGATTTACCTTTAAAGTATTCAGTAAAGTGACTCCTTACTTGAAACCCTTCGGCTTTCGCAAAGCCACCTGTTCCAGGTAGAGGGATCGTATTTTCAGTTGGCAGTTCGTGTAAAGATTCTAGTATTTCGCCACGGCTGGGATTTTTACTGAGGTATTCATCTCGGAGTACATTTTGCAAGCAGCAACATACCATAACAATGAGGTCTTCAGTTTCTGGTTTGACAAATATTGGCGTTAAAAAATCCTGAACTGTGAGCACATTATACCAAATGCATTCTCAGACACCCTCCTAACTTTCGACTAGTGATGATTAAACTTCCTTTTTTCTTCATCTTCTAGTGCTTGTTTTTTTACAATATGGTTTCATGATGTATTTGTCAAGGCGGAAGGCCTCATCTCCTAGGACTACATAGGGTAACAGGATATTTGAGTTTGGTAAATACTGAGGTGGAGGAAAAAATTACTGTCCCATTGTCGATCATGTGACCCAGTACACTTTTTTTTTAAATACCTGCGTCTCCTTCCTTTCCAAATGATCATACATCAACAATAAGAAACTTGCAGTTCGCATCAACCAAGGCAAGTAGAACAATAGAGCAATACTTCTTGTAGTTGTAATACAAACTACCACTGTTGATTGGAGCAACAATACGCACGCTTACCATCTAACGCCCCGACAACATTCGGAAAATCCCATTTCTTCCAAAATTCCTCCGCCTTCTGCTGCCAGTCAAGTTCTTCTGGGTTTGGTAAATATAATGGTTGCAGTTTTTCTTTTAGTACTTTCAAAACAATTGGGATGAATGTAGTAATGTAAGAAGCAGATATGCGGTATGAAAATGCCAACGATCGAAAACTCTCTCCAGTAGCCAGGAACCTGTAAATACACGAAAAATGTAATGACTATCACAAAGGCTGTTTAGAGAATGTTAGTAACATCGTGAATTTAACGCGCGTGTATGGCATTTGAAAGTTTTAAACTTGTGAGCATAAAAACGTAATATAATGTACAAAATTTTCCCAGTGTTTGGTACACGTGTACAGTATTATTACATTTAGCCGATGTGTTAGTGTATTTTTAGGGGGCTGAAGCACCGATTCCTAGAATTTACGAAGTATTTTCATTATGCTTACTTTCATGAGACTGTTTCCCAAAATTTTGCTATTTTATGCTCAAAAACTTTTCGCGGTTTCCTTTTCCCTATTCTTACATAAGCACTGCCATCGTTCTTCTTTGGGATTTGTTGTAAACAAAACAACAGATAACAAATTGGAAAATAAAAAACATTATAAAGATCATATTATAACAACTCTGAACGAATATTTATGACAGTGGTTATCTAACAGTGAAAAGGAATGACTGAAAAATATAATTTTGAGCATGAAATACTGAACATATGGCAAAAACTTTGTATATACTGTATAGGCCTAACGAATCGGTGCACCAGTTTATTAAAGGACAGAATACGCCCATGTATACTAACACACACAATTAACCAACACACTACCTTAACATTAGACGTTTGTGTGTTTTCAGGACAACAATGTAAAACAAGGTGGAGAAACATTAGAGACCACTACAGATAAGTTAAAAAGCAAGACATTTATGCAACAGGTTCTGCCGCTTCGAAGAAAAGGGCAGCGTATTGGGATCGACTACGGTTCCTCGATATCTTACCAGAAGAAGACGGAGACACTATCCTCGAACGCAGTCCACTCTCAGATAGTAGCAGCGGCAAAAGTAACAAGAAAAGATATTTGGAAATGGATGAAAGTTCTTCTCATAAACATGGAAAGTACAGTGTTAATAAAAGGGGTAGGCAACACATGGAATTGATAGGAATACTGCACAAAAAATCTGAAGAGAGGGCACGTTTTTAGAAGAGCTTGGGAAAAACTTTACAGCTAGACACCGAAGATGAAATCGATCTATTCTTCAGAACAATTGCAACTGCAGTCAAGAAGTTTGATCTGGAGGTGCAAAGTGAAGTCAAAAGTGACATTTTCAGTATTGTCACAAATTATGAATTGCAACACATGAGAAGTCGATGTGCAACAGAAGCCTCTTCAACATCAAGCACTCCTTCATTTAGTCCTGTACCATCGTATAACAGTGGTTCCAACAATTTCTCATGGCAGATTCAAGACTCCAGTGCTACCAACAATCAAGAATCGGGAAATTATGTTAAACTTGTAGCCAGTAGCTACAACACGGAGCTTCATTATCAGTGAACTAACTCCCTTAGCATTGTGAGACGTATGTAATGTAGTTCATCAGCAAATTTCAACTTACATATGTTCCAGACATATTACGGTTGAATTACGAAAGACAATTTGCATATTTACAGTTTAGATGTTTATGTTATTATAACATAACAGCATACTTTATTTCATAATAAAAAGTTTCTTAAATATAATTATTTATTTACTTCACAATCTGTTTAGTTATGGACTACTAATACACATCCTTATTTACAAATGATAAATGTACACATATGCTTACCTCAATGTAAGAGCAAGTTTTTCAGCAGCTGTAATTGGTTTTGTGACTCTGTTGCACGCCTAAACTTTTAGGTCATCTTCAATTTCGTTCAACAAGTCATAAAACTGCTCACGAGTGAACCTGAAATAAGCTTTAAATTTTACTTCGTCGTCCAAAAGGTGTTTCTGAATGAGGATTTTGTACACCACTTCGTTCCTTCTATTGTTTTATACTTCACTGGCTCACCTCCTTACTTTCGATAACCGTTCAACAACAATATCCGTTTCTTCTTCTATGTCATTTAAGTACTCCATCTGTAACGCAACACGCAGCCTTTTCATTTTCGGCAAACTCGCTCCAACTGTACTTTCCGCAGTGTGTAGGAAAACGCTTCTCCGCAGCGGACTCCGCCCTCCGGCTTCCATTCTCCGCTGCGGAGTTATCCCGCAGCTAGGAAGACGCGCCTTACGCCGTAGTGCGCGCGTACCTCTAAGCTGCGCTGTCGGCAGACTTTGTTATCTATGTATAAGATCAACTCGTATTTCCCCCAATTTCTCCTTCTGTGATTTCCTACTCGTATCGCACGTACATTTCCAGCTCCTGCCCTTCATGTGTCAACTGCCAAGCGTTACTATGCTGGTTGCGTGGCCGTTTTGTCTTCTTCTGTTTCTTAAGTTAGTGTATGCTAGGGGTAAATAAATAAACGTTGAAAACATCAATTTGCTTCTACACTTTTTCCGAATCCAATATGGATAAAATACTCAATGGCAATCCTAGATAATGGTATTACTTTATGAGTAAAAATTTATCCAGAATTACTAATTCTTTACGAGTGTTCTCTTGCGCCGCAGTTAAATGCACGAGGTTCCGGCGTCAGGGATTATGCCTCAGAAGTTCGTAACTCTTGAAATAAATTTGTTTAAAACGTTGGCTAAAACTATTGCCTAGGACTGCTATTGTTTAACTTTCGCGAATTGGCTTCAAGAAACTTACAGTTATAGATTAATGCTTTTAGCGTTGAATTATGTACCGCGCCCTCTTAAGGCACAGATATTTCATGTTTATAGCTATTACGAAATTATTGTTTTTCAAACAAAAACTGAAACCGATCAATAGTAAAATTATTCTGGCGATGCTGTTGCAAATTCTTGCATTGAAGGCTAATTTCTTCAACAGAAATGTCATGGAATATTTTGTTAAGTAAGTAATTAACAAAAGATAATTCAAATTTCAATAGTTCAGTAATTAATTAAAATCAAGTGGGTTATTGTATTGAAAAATTTGGCTTAAGATTTACGAATTTGAAACAAGACATCCAGAATAATTTTAAATATTGGTGTAAATGTTTGTTTGCATAATAAATTCTCGTAAAATCTAAATAAATAAAATAGCGTAGGTCTTAAACATGCAATGCGTGATTTTAAAACATTTAAGATTTTAGTGCATTTAATTTATGTTGTGATTTTTTGGGTATAATATTATGAAATAATTATATCATCTGCAATAACACTTGGTTCCTGTTTTCGTCTAAGATTTATTTAATTGGTAGCAATGTAAGCACCCATCGTAAGAATACTGTATTATTGCAGGCACGTAATGCATTTTCCTAACAGCGTTTATGAAATATAATTGGTACGTTGGCCTAAGAATTTAATTACAGGAGGAAGTGCAATAAATAAGTACACTTGTGACAGGAGCTCTTTACTGTGATTATTTGGGCAGGATAGAGGCGTCTAATACTATACGTCTGAAATAGATTAATTTAAATCAGTAATCTACAATTTATCAACTTTTGTTTGATTATTTGAGTACCATAGCTGCTACGACATAATTTGTAAAACTTTCAGTCTTGTTAAGTTATTTTTTTTATGTTTGTTACCTCAAAACTCCGTCATTTATAAACCGATTAGGAAAATTCTTTTTTGTTGGTAAAGGGGATATTTTCAAGGGGGTTCAATTTTAATTGCATTGGCGCTGAAACGTGGATTTCGAAGATACAAAATCGAAAATGGAAATGTATAGTGATTGAGAGATTGGTAGGTTTATGACAATCCAAGTCTACGTAGGCACCTAACTATGGTCAAGGACGTTCTGGACTGATTTGGACTGCGATGGAAAAACGGAACTACTCAAGGACAAACAGCACGAATGTGGAAGGTAGGCACAGGAACTCTGTAAAAAAATCAAGAAATAAATAATTTTTAACAAAAAGTAACACAGACTTTAAAAATGTACTCTGAAAAAATACACTAAAAACTAAGAAATAATAACTTAACTTTTAGACGACTTAGAATACAATCAATTCATAAGGACGGTAATATACGCTTGTTATTTTTGGAGTCGGTGCCCGCCAAGGTCAACAAACGTGTAACGAAGTAGTGTAGGTATACATATAATGTAATGTTTAAGGCGGATAGATCCCTGTCAGTTCGGTTTTACAGTTTTTCTTTTAAATCAGGGAATAGACACCTTGTTTTACTTTTTTCACACTGACAAGGCATAGTTTATTGTTTCACTCACTTTTTGGAATCCATATGGCATTGTTTCTGTTAATGTTGCGGCCTCTGTAGTAGCTCCCGTATATAAAGCAATTGTTCCTTTTCAGCTGTTTTCCGTTGCAAAATAATGAATAGATTATGGTTCCAGCAATTACAGAAAATCGATTAAGTTTATATCTATGACTTGTCGAGACAAAAATTGTGATATATCGATTGGAACAGAAGTTATCGAGAAGAAACAGATAAATGTAAGGTGGTAGGGATCAATACCCCTAACTAAGCATTTCTTAATGGAAACGAAGACAGCAGCCGCGCGGCGTTAAAGAGCACGGTGCGCAGCGGCGGGCGTATACGGCGGGGCTGGGAGGGAGCACCTGAGTGAGAGACGCGCAAGCTGGCAGAGGCATGAGGGCAGGCGTCGTTGACACTTGTGTCCAATGTCTGAATTGTAAATGCGCTTGTATGCTATAAGTTTTCTCTACTTATATTCGGTTGTGGTTAACTGATGCTTAGAATCGCCTTAAGGTATTTAGATCGGTTTTACACGACGTCTGTGTTCATTTGTCTATATATATATTTTTGAAGTTTCACTTAAGTCCCTGTTTGGTTATTTTTGTAAATAAGATTATTTAGGATTAACTGTAATTAAGGTGTCGCTTTAGGCGGTTGTGTTCATTTGTAAATTGGTTTAGTTGGGTATTGCTACATTATCGAATTAACACAACATTAAATGTAAATCTTAGGAAAATTCGGAAATTATCTTAAAAGCTTGGATGGCACCGACTTAAAAATAACAATAATTGTATAATACTGTCCTAGTAAATTGATTGTATTCTAAGTTGTCTAAAAGTAACGTAATTATTTATTTCACTTTTTAGTGAGTATTTTTTTAAGAGTAGATATTTTGTATTCGGTGTTATTTTTTGTTAAAAATTTTTTTATCTTTCAACTCGTGCTACGCGCTGAGCTGCGCCTGCGCACTAGCAACTACCCACACATTCCAGCGTAGAGTTGTGGACCGTAACATCAGTCGACTTGCTTGGAAACGTGACAGTGTATTGCGAAATGGTGCACTTAATAGAGGAAGTAATGAATCATCCTTGCTTGTACGAGACACAGGCAGCAGAATACAAGGTCCATACAACAAAAGGAAAGGTCTGGTGTGAAATAGGTTCAGTATTGGAAACATTTAAGTACTCAAATATCCATGTACTTAACGGGCCTTGGTCCCTTAGAGTTTTGGGAAAATCCGCGTGACGGCGCCACAGGTACCATCCTCTAGTCCATATCTCTGTCTCCCTCCCGTGTTTCCGCTCTCGCTCAGTTATGAGAGGAATTCCATAGCGCGATAAGATCTCCAGCAGAGCACTACTCCGTCCTAACGACCTAGTGCGTCTGGTGACTGCTGCA
>PNEQ01064520.1:0-24884 GCA_003012365.1 Medauroidea extradentata | reverse complement strand
GCAGGAACGTTGCCCTGCAACATTGCAGCAACGTCCCCCTGCAACATTGCAGGCAGGTTCCCACACAACGTTGTAGCAACGTCTCCACGCAACGTTGTAGCAATGTCCCCACGCAACGTTTTAGCAACGTCCCCACGTAACGTTGTAGCAACGTCCCCACGCAACGTTGTAGCAACGTCCCCATGCAACGTTGTAGCAACGTCCCCATGCAACGTTGTAGCAATGTCCCCATGCAACGTTGTAGTAACGTCCCCACGCAACGTTGCAGATTTGTGACATCTGGATGTTGTAGCAACGTTGTGGCAACTTTGTTACAACGTAACGAAACGTTGTGACAACGTTGATTATTTTGGGCGAAACGTTGTAGCAACGTTGCCACAATGTCGCCGTGCTGTATGGGGTAGGCAAGCACAAAGAAGGGATTTTTTCGAATTTCGTCCCCTAAAGGGGTGAAATGAGTTTCATATGATTCGTTTACATAGGTCGAACCCGGCGGCCTATCGTCGTGACATTTACTTCAATTTATGAATCATAAGAAAGAATATTAGTGAATTTAAGGGTTTTGCGAAATTCAACCATTAAGGGGGTGAAAAGACCTGAAAAGTATTTTCTATTAATTATCGATATCTGTCGAATCCTTCCTGATACAGAGTTGGTTTTAACTTCAAAATGATGCTGATGTGAATACCCAAATATCTGTTTTTCGAATTTTCGAAATTCGACTCCCAAAGTGTAAAATGAGGGAAATGTGTTTTTATTACTCGCCTGTACAGCTCGAACTCAATGAGCTGTCGTCATGATATTTTACTTCAATACGAAACGTATAGAAATATAGAACACAGGACTTCAAGATGTTTCGAAAGTCTTCAATATAGGGGTGAAAATACATTAAATGGGTTTTCGATTATTCATACATAACTATCCAACCAGTCGAGATATAGAAGTTATGTTTTCTTCAGAATGATGTTTACGTAAAGACCGAAAATATACTTAAGGAAATTTTCCGAATTCGACTCCAAAGATGTAAAAAATTTTTAAATATATTTTTGATTCATGATCGATCTGTCGATTTCACTGAATTTTTAGATTTTGACCTGATTTTTCTATATGACCCTGCTTAAGATTAATGCTTACTTAAATATTTGAAATGAAGTATATTGATTTTTCGAAATTTGACACCTAAGGAGGTTAAAAGTTATGAAAAGTGATGCAGGGTATTTTCAATAAATCGTCTAAATGTTTTAAAATAATCGTGCTATTGTCACCGTTTTCATTTACATGAGACTCTGTGCTCAGTGAAGGAATATTTTATTTATTTTAATGAACTTTTGAAATTACGTATTAAAAGCACAGTCATTAATGGTCGTGCTCAAGATAAATGAGTGATAATACCACTTATGCTATTTTATTTATACCATCTGAATACTCTCTCATATTCGTCTATTTTTCTATGACTGTAAATTAAGGTCCTGGATAGTAATTATGAGTTGCAGGGATAGACTAAGGACAATTTTTATCTATAGCTACTTAGCCTACTGCAGAGTGAGCAAAATATGCAGCTTGGTTATCCTAACACTTAATGGCCGAGCTACTTATCTGGGATACAAGGATGTCTTTCAATTGAATAAATATACACTATTACGAATAATAAACACGGGCAACACCGCGGGCAGACTGCCAGCGTATATCATATGAATTTTAGTATGTTTGTTCGTCTTCTATGGGGTTCTACACCAGTCATCCGATTGCGATGAAATTTCAGCAAAAATTTGTAGGAAAAAGGGGAGGGGGAAGAGACAGAGGGACAGAAAATGATACCAAAAATTTTAGTTAACAAATAAACTTTTTTAAGTTGTGCTTGCGCCCGAAATTTTTCTACAAATTTGGAGGGGGAGCAGGGAAGCAAAATGGAGTAGAGAGGCAAAACAGGACACCGAAAAACTTAAGGAGAAAAGCTAAAAAAAAAACTTGGTGAGTTGCGTGTGTGTTTGTGAAGTTTTCAGCCAAAAAAATATTAATTTTTTGAAGTAGGGTGGTCAAAATGGGGCGTAGGAGCAGAACGGGGTACCAAAAAATATCGGTAAATTTTCCTTATCAAAATATTTCTTAAACCCACATTAATTTATCTTAACATAATATTGCGCCATTTAGCACTTTTCAAATATCTTTGTTTCAGAAATATTATCACATTAAATTGAAAAACCTGCATACGAAGTTGCGGGAACCAGCTAGTCTTTTATATAAGTCAATGTATGTATGCATTGATGTCAGCATGTATGTATAAGTGTTAATGTTGGTACACTTTTGCGTGAACGTAACTATGCATGCTCATTGCATAATCTACGCCGTTAAACGGATGTGAATTTAATTTAAGATGGAGCCTTCAGCGGAGAACAAAATGGGCCATGAACAATTCCTTTTTTCATCATTTCCAACTAGACCAGAAAGTCAGAAAAAAACGTGTGCATTATATCATATTCGATTTCTATTAGCTGAAAAATGTTGAATTCTACGAACAGTAATTTTATTTATAATCGATTTTGCAATTTTTCGGCGAAAATTCGTCACGTCACCAACGTATCCAAAACTAGGTCTCAACTAAGCCGAGCATAATTTTAAGTAAATATTAATGAGGTATGTGTGTTTCACCATGACAACAACAACAACTTAGTTAGACCATACTTACACAGGCCTCGCTTGGAAAAAATAATCAAATTGTTACATCACTGTGGTTGTCACCAGGGGGAGGCAACTGTTAGAGGAAGAATCGTTACCAAGTTTTTTCAAATTGTTCTTATTCCATCCGCTAGATGGCAGGCAGATATTGTCATGGCGGCAGGATGTTGATTTAAATTCCGGAAAAAGGCTGGCAGGCAGCCTTTATGTTTTGTTTGTTTCAAACGTGGATTGTCAAGGTATGTTCTGTTAAATTAATATTGAATAGCCATGCTATGGCGCGGACACGAAAATATTGTGCTCCAGGTTGTGTAGATGCACACAGCGCATGCCATCGTTTTCCTAAACAGTCTGACGACATATATAATATTTGGTTAGAGCGAATTGCTAATTTAAAATTGTATGGTTAAATCGACTGTTAGAAAAAGGGTACAGAGTTTGTGGGAAAAACTTCATTGAATATTGCAAGAATCCTGGTTCAAGCAATCTGAAGATATATTTTTTTACCATCATTGCATCTGCCAGGTAAGTTGGCAGCTTGAAAAATGACCTAGTGAGTAAATATCAAGAGTAACTATTCATCGTATACTGGCCAAACTATTGACTTTAGAGGAACATTTTACTAGTGAAAAATGTTTCTAAAGACGTAAAAAGAAGTCGTACGTAAAGAATGTTTTGGTTTACCAAGTTTGAAATTTTCCGATTTTCGTTACGTTTCGCTAGGTTACTTTGGGTTAGTTGATGTTAGTTATGCTAAATTAGGTTATTTTATTCCCCAGTTTTCCATTTTCAGTTGGGTTAGGTAAGGTTAGGATACTTACTCACCTAAGGTTATCTAACTTGATCTAACCTAATGGAAAACTGGAGGGTAAAATAATCTAATATAACCTAAACTAACCTAACAAACATAACAAAAATCTGGAAAACTCAAAGTTGGAAAACCACAATTTTCTTTATGTAGCCTACGACTTCTTCTTGCGTCGATAAAAACTGTTTTCATTATTATACTATGCCGGTATGTGATGAGTATTTGTGCTTATAGCATTGTGAACTAGAGTCGTCATCTTTGATTTACAGTGTTTTAAGAAGTACTTGCAATTTACAGGTTTTAATGAGGTGGGAGGTCCTGAAAATTCATTCTTGTATCCTCCAGATGTAGCTGCTAGATTAGATTTTTCTTGCACACTATTATTTAGCAAACAATACATTTCATTCCATTAACTCATTTACATGATTTAATCTTCAGTATTTTTTCCAATGTTATCTCATGCAACCATTACTGCTATTATGATTCGTGATATTTATTTATAGAATCATACAGGGAGGAGGTTTAACTGCCAGTCTGCCCTTCCTGGGCGTGCTTTTGCTAAGCAAATTTGAACTTAACATACCTAAAGTGCATATGTTGAAAATGTGCATCGTTGCGACATCTGCAGGTCATTACAAATTTCTTTTGGTGCTGCTCATAATGTTGTTTCTTTATTAATACTCTAATTACTGTACTGTTAACTGAAGCATAGTACAGAGGAAGAGGGCCTAATAGTGAAAATATTCAGGTGATGAGCAGAGCAGAGTAGTCAGTCTTTGCATAGGTTGTCTGTGAAGGAGTGGAATTTACTTTCGGAAGAGTTGGTGATGGTGGCTGGAAAGTTTAGGAGGGTATTGGTAGATGATATAGGGGCAGTTTAATGTTTCATATAAATCAGTATGAATTAGTAAAAATTACTTACATCATCCTGAATAAACTTTGTCAGTACATATCGTTGATTTCAATTTATAATGGTGGGTTATTTATGTTTTCTGCAAGTGCAAGGCACTTAAGGTAAAGAATATATTTTAGTAAAGTACTGGTAAGTGTTGCAGTGTACACAAATTTGCTTTGGTTATAATTTTGGTGACCTAACCAAATGCGAAGACTCATTTCCTGAAAGCTCAGTGACTTTTCAATGCCATTCTCCAGTTTGGGTTGACGTCAACTTGCCAGTTGATTGGGGCGTCAAAGGAAGTACCTGTAAATGTTTGAAAACATACGGCAAAGCTACACACATTGATTCGGTTTTTTTTGCTAACAGTTCACATCTATACAGTACAATGTATATACTCTGATGTAGCGCACCTCATATATAGCACGTGCACCACAATTTTTGCAACAAGTTCCTTAAGAAAAAATTTTAAAATAATTTTCATAGTGAACTTAACAGAAAATTTAAAGTAGCTTGATATCGTGTGCGAAAAGATTTTGGCGAATGGTTTGTTATCTACAGTGAAATTAGAAAAACAAAAAATAATGAGGTTTTTGTCGGTTAGAAACACTGACCACAATCAACTTGTAGCAGCAGTATTGATGAGCAAGCAAGCGTGTATGTCTTATGTGGGAATTATGTGTTGTTTATGCACGCAATGCACAAGGGCAATGATGTACAGGCACCAATGCCTGATGTGTGTGAGGTAGGAACATTAGTGAACGTGACTTTGTAACTTCTTATCCAGGCAGAAGGAAAAGAGATTGAGGACAGATAAAATAATCCCTCCTTGTTTCTCATCTGTTGTATATGTGTGTATGCAAGAGGCAGAGTGGAATTGGTAGTGCAGGCAGTTCAGTGAAGTAGTAAATTCTTACTAATTATTGATTAATGTGTGATGAGTATGGACCGGTAGTTTTCGCGAAAAAATTTTTGCAGCAATTGGTTTCAGTGTCTTACCTGTGCACCTGCATCTCTGTTGTGTGGTAAGTGATTGGATGCAGTAACATACAACATCTGGAGGTTAAACTCGCAAATCACATACGTGATGATGTATAACAGTTAACCATGTACTGATTGGCACAGTCAAATGAATAATGACTCTGCACAAAAACACTCTGCAAATAATCATGAAGTTGAGCTGCAGGTGTGCACGTAAGACACTGAAACAAAGTGGGGCAAAAATATTTTCGCGGAAACTACCGGGCCGTAGTGATGAGCACTGTTTTAAGAAAGAACTTTATTTAAACAATTCTTGCTTAAAGCCTAACTCCACACCATCTCAATCTTCTGGGTGTTATTTTGTTGTTTCCTCTCCTTCTATACCCTCCCTTAGTTAGGTGATAATGTAATCCTCCCCATTTTTCCTCTGCTTTCACAATTCTGTTCATCCTGACCAGTTTTTCAACTCTCCTTCTATCCTTCAATGTACTCCAACCCATTTACTTCATCATTACAGAGAGGCTATTATTACTTTCCTCCTCTCCATCCTGCCCCTGTCTTCTTCACCTACCCTTCACCCATCTCGCCACCCTTCTTTGCACCTTTTCCACTTACTACCTAACGAGTAGAAGTACAGAAAATTGTTGGGTAGGTTACCTAGGTACATAAAAATGTAAGACAGGGTACAGTTGGATAGATGTACAGAAATTGTACGGTATGACACCTAAAAACGTCGTGGCAGGGTCATGGCAGAGGTACAGAAACTTTTAGGGTAATCGCAAAAAAAATGTAGGATAGTAGCATTTAAAAAAGTGTGGCAGTGACACAAAAAAGTGTCAGGTGTGCTCAAAACTGCGGATCAGGGACAACAATTCATGGAGCAGTAAAGGGGGAATTAGAAAATTTATGGTATCTTGGAGCCATTTAGAGCAGTTTTATAGTCTTGACAGCTGTCAAAAAATGGCACCAGAACATGTCCACGCCTGACGTCAACATGTGAAGCCTGAGCGCATAAAAAATATGAAAGTTCAAAACTGTCCTCAGGTGTTCAGTCAACGTGTTTTATCTGTAATGAGGATGTTTGGTAGGTTACATGGGGTAAATGAAAGAGAGTAGGGTGTGTGCATGTGTGGGGTGCATGTATGAATGGGGTGTGTGCTAGCACGCGTGTGCATGCACATGTGTATGTATATAATATTATTTATAAGTGAGCGCAATGCTGCTATTAAATGCATTAGCTTACACGTACTTAGATACTTATGAAAGGTTATCTGTACATTTCATTGATATAAAGACTGAAAAATGTTTACAATCGCTCGAATTTACTTATAACTTATTATCTCAAACATTGGCTGTGGGTGGCAAGAACAGTCAAACTACGTTTGTGATTATTTGCTGTATTTTGTCAAGTTATTAAATGGTTGTGCACAAGACCTCAGCTTTTACATATACTGACAGTTTCATTTATTACACAGGTAAAAGTGTATTTTGGCCCATGGCCCTCTTTACGAACTAACCAAAATAATTAAAACTGCACTTTTCTGTTTAAGTGCATGTAAAATATTTTATTTTTATATGAATTAAAACAACTTTGTAGTGTTCGTATAACATTGGCAAGTCTGTAAATGAAATTAAATGAAACAGACGTGCCTGTAAGAAATTTTTTTTTGCGGCTTTACACCAATGTTAAACATGAAAAAGGCAGTGAATGAAAAAAGCCATGTAATTCAACTCATCACGCCCAAGGATGTGCACAGTATATACATGTTAAATTTTATTTGGAGTGTTGCAGTCACTGTTGAACTTGTATACATTCCACCACTGACATTTCTTTCGGCTCGATGAATCTGTTTGTCTGTTTATTCACTAAACTGAAAATTGTAAGGAAGTAAGTTGTAATACCCAAAAACTCACAATTTTAAGGGTTGAGCAAAATTTTCTTAAATTAAAGCAATAACGAATAGCCTAGTATGAACTTTCATGTTTGAGTTTCAGTAAGAAAATTGTTTGGTGATGATCTAATGAAACAAAAATACTCTACTTTCATGAATATATGAGTTCTTATCAATTGTTCATATAATTTACTAACAACTTCAGCTTTAAAATGTTTGTAGGCTTCTGCTGTAAAGTTATTTTTCAATGCCTGCATAGCAGGAATATTTCAAAACTACTGTTACACTGTACGACCACTAATAATACGACACAAAATAGCTGATAATGTGCCCCACCGAGTTGAATAAATACAGAATGAAATCATTTTCACCACTATAAAAATCTTGTTTAACTTTCATTGGGGTCAATCTCTTACAAAATTAGTTTTCATTTTCATTTCGATTTCGTGAAATTGACATAGGCCTATTTATCACTTTCGTTTCATTGAACAAAAAGCCACATTCGCACAACCCTAATAATTTTTCTCCACGTTATTTTATAGAATGTACTTCTTCACAAGCAACAAATGTTTGTGTGAGACGACGCTGTTACAGAAGTAAGTTGCGCCAGTACCATATTTTACGTGGTCGGTACGAAAAGTAGTCCGTTAGGTTTTATAGGTTATGTGACCCGGATGTACAATCATCAAAGGTTCATCAGATTCTGATCAGATAGATAAAAGCATTGGCCATTTATCCTCATCACAGCGACAACTGTGAATGGCAACAAAGTCTGGCTTTCTGTAAGATTTGTGTTATATCCAGACAATTTTACACATGTCATATTATAGAGAGATTGTGAACATAAAAGTTGCATTTGTGTGTAGCATGCTGATTTTGTGTAGATCTGTGTTCATATTTTTCACAGCGTGTTTCAGCAAAGGTAACAGATTGTAGCATGCTTCAATTATAGGAATTGTGTAGCAGTAACAAAGAGTATTGAGTCACAAACTTTAACCATGCTCTTTCCATCTTTGCAGGTAAAACAAACTGCTCTGTTACAGCAAAGGCAACAGACACTGCATACCTGATTTTATTTATGGATATGATGTTTGACAGCGTTAGTGGTAACTGTGTGAAAGCCAAAAATGGGAAACATTTAAGGTGTGCAATTTCTAATTCACAGAGTCGTATTGAGTTTTGGAATGAAGGTGTTCAAGTTATGAAGTCATTCCGGTTTGTGGATAGCAAAGGGAAAACAAGTAGGCCTCCTTCTGTAAAAAAAACTGGCTACACACAATATAAGGCTTAAAAGTTACTTGGAGCAATCTTCAGAAGAAGGGATTTAAATTTTTTTTGAGAGCGTTGAACTAAGGCCCCCTGGAGAATTTTTTTGGCAACATTCGCAGTCTGGAGTGCGCAACACCATGCCATCCTGCACATCATTTACCTCATCATTTAAAACACTCTTGGTGAATAACTTTACTTCACCACACTCTATGGGTTCTAATTGTATCAAGGATAACTGTCAGTGCTCGCTTGATACATTGCATGTGTTTCTTGAAGAAGGAGTGCGACAAGTTCTTTAGTCTTCTGATTCGAATGTAAATGTGGACGTGGTTGATGTTCTTTGCACTGAAGATGATGATCCTAACGGTCCGGAAAATTACATGAACCCATTGTCAGCTAGCACTAAAGTGTACATTAGTGGGTAGCATTAAGGTATCCAAACATATGTTTTAGTATGAACTGTGTTATTGCATCTGATTGCATTTCACAAAGCATTTGCCTTCGATTTGTCACATGCGACAATTAAAAAACATTCTGATTATTCGTATCTCAATGAAAATTGACAACTGTTTTCACATGTAAGAACCATGATTTGTTTAAGTTTGTTATGGATTTACTTGTTAAATACTTTGTACACTCATGGTGCAAGTCCATTAATCGCATATTAGGTGAAAGAATTACTCACATTGCAGATTCTTTTGACAGCGTTAAGGGCGTGGTTCACCTCAGTTTTCACTGTATTTTTTTATTTTTATATTTGTACCACATATTTTTTTCTTATTTTAGGCATAAATTGTGATTAAAACTTCCTCTTAGGAAATTTGTGTATCTCTCATAGTTTTTGCATAATGAGTCGTAAATATCAAAATTTGCACTTTACCGTTTTTTTTAAGTACGCCACTAAAACCAACTGATATACCAAACTGAAAAAATTCACAATGTATAACAATGTTTTAGGCTGTGATTTGATATATATATATATATATATATATATATAAATTGTATTTAATAAAAAATGCTAAATTTTGAAATGAAAATTTTAAAATTTAAAAAATTTTTTAACAAATACAAAACAATATATAATTTAGTTTTATATGTGTCAAATCATAGCCTACAATATTGTTATATGCTGTGAATTTTTTCAGTTTGGTATATCAGTTGGTTTTAGTAGCGTACATAAAACTGTAAAGTGCAAATTTTGACATTTACGACTCACTATGCAAAAACTATGAGACATACACAAGTTTCCTTAGAGGAAGATTTAATCACAATTTATGCCTAAAATAAGAAAAAATATATGTTACAAATATAAAAATAAAAAATACAGTGAAATCTGAGGTGAACTGCGCTCTTAAGAAGGCTGCATGTCTTAAATTTAAAATTTTTTATAAAAACAAGACTAAACTCAAACTCACAAGATCTACTGATATTTGAAAGATTTTAACTTTTGTTTTACAGTGAGTTGGTTCTGTTGTGATTTTTGTTCTCTTAGATGTTCTGTTATAGTTAAAGATCAGGCTGTAGAGTATGTTTATTAACCTGACTTGTAATTTTGTCTGATGAATATGTTGTATCCAAACTAGTTAAATAAGTGCATGCTTGCTAGCAACGTGTTAATTCCATTTTAAAGAACGTACAGACCAGAAATACCACTCATACACGGTGTGGACAAATAGTACCTGAAAGAGTTGTAAGAAACACATTGCTTTGAAATGTTACTAGCAATTTGTACAAAATGCATATTTCTTGAAAGATTAGTGTCTGCAAATGGAAACATTTGTTATGTTAAATTATGTTCATTGAAGTGAAAAATGTGTACTTAACGGTCTTATGAAGGTATGTAATTTTGTCGGCAGTTTGCAAAGCTCTCCAACTTCATACAACAGGTTAACACTTAAGTTATTTTGAATTCTGTTATTTCCCATTGGAATTTTTCAGTGTATGTGTAATAAATAGGACACACAATTTTGTAATTACTTGCAGTTTTATACTTTTTCCAATTTCAATTTGGTGATTGGTTTTTAGATGGTTTCTGAACAAAGTAGTGTACCCTAAACTACCAACCGACTCCACATTTTTTACAGTAGGCTTACCAATTAAATGTCCCTGATTCATGGCATATAAAGCTGTGCAACATATAAGTTGGTCTAACAACTACAGTACAAACCGAGAAATGCAGAATACAGTGATGTAACTACAAACACACCAACAGGACTATTCAAACAAGCCATAATCAATACAAGCATAAACCCTCAGGGTAAACTATTTGCTGCACACACATTCAGCCTCTCTCAAACTTAACATTTGACTCGTGTTACAACACTCTATTAATGAGGTGCCTGCCACCCTTCGACTAAGACACTGGTAACTACTGTAGCCCAGCAGTGCATCGCCATATGAACACAACCCCCCAGACCTTGACTTAACAATTACGTTGGCACATTTTCAAATTTCTCGCTGCAACCTAGTTTGTTTGCGCTTTGACTGCTAGGTGTACTAGTTCCCAAACTTTGCTTACCGTCTACCAAGCTATACTCTATCCAGTCTAAGGTTGCAGTAAAAATAATAATTGCTAACGAAATAAATCAAAGCAATTTAATTTTATTTTGATTCATCGCATTGTTATTGCGCCTAATACAGTTACCTTATATTTTTCCTAATATTTCAAAATAAATGTATGATGTACAAAAATTTTATTGTCATTCACTTGCATGAATTAGCTGCAACCTTAGAATGGATGGAGTATAGATTGCAGGATACCACCATTCTCCAACCGAGGAAGCTGCCTCAGCCAGTCAAAAAATCACATCAAAATAATTGTTGTACATTTATCATTAGTACAAGACTGTAAGTGTACCTATACATTTTTGTCTACATAACTATTGTTGACAAATGAAAATTGTTAGTTTTTGTCAACATGTTTAGTTTCAATATACTCAGTATTACTTTCTGGCATTTAATGAGAACATTGTGTATATTGGCTCATGCTATAACCGAACCAAAGCTCATTAAAACGTTGTCATTTGATGGTCGTTACTACAGTTTTACGAGGTTTTTGAAGATACCTACTGCTTGCTCTCGAAGTGTTTGAAGCATGTGCAATGGTCCTTCCACATACTGCAATAGAAAGTAGTGCACAGCAGAAACTAAATGGCCAAATGTTTTGAAATAGGTATAATTTCTTGTTGTTATTTATGACTTCAGAAATGATGATAATGCCATTTACCTGGAGCACTTAATTAATTTTAACTACACATACATCAACTCAGCGCAAATGTATTGTATTGCACGTCATGTGCAACTCTTAAATATATGGTAGATATACAAAATGTGTGTGTTTACTGGAAACTTTGTTTTCTCTGATTTTATAATGACACATATTTAATCTGTGTGCTTTCAAACAATTTTAACAAACCAAAAATGTTGACTAAGCACTGTGAGAGTTGTCTGCATTTTCAGCATTCAATTGTAACAAGTGCTGTGACCAACTTCCTCAGAATGCAAGCAACGCTTGCTCTTATATAAAGGGCTGTGTCATTTAAGTTGTTACTACAGTGCAAATTGACTACTGCAAATATGGAATTTGAAACATTTTTAATCATGAGTGTTAAGTCGAATATTTACTTTCAGTTTATGTGTGTGTGTGTGTATATATATATATATATATATATATACCATGGAATATCAAGTAACTTGCACAATTTCTGTACATAAATTTTTTTATGGAAAGTCACTGTTTTCCTGCGTAGGGTAAAAATTTCAGTATTAGTTGTTTACGAAGATTTTAAAATTTAATTTGCACACATTCTAAAACTGCTTGCATATGTTCAGTCACAACTTTGCTGACCTGTAATAATTGAACATTGTGGGCACAAACGAAAAAAGTAGCTAACCTTACCAGGTTACTTTTTGTAAACATGCGTGAGTAGACCCCTTCAATTTGCACTTAATTTTCTGGCCCAGTCTGTGTTCAGCATCACTAGCACACATTGTGTTCTTTTCTAGCTTTAAACTTGAACGTACTAATATTAGATAATAATAATAACTCCAGCAGGTTACTTTTCATGAATACTTTTTGTACTCTTTCGACTTTATTTCTTTACGAAAATTGTTAATAGGTATCCAAACTTTTGCACGCTATGTTTGCAAAATAGTTACACCAATATCTGGTAAAATTAAAACTATAAATATGCATCATCCATTTATATTTTTTAATATTATCACTTGCATTTTCGTCTCAGTGAATTATTTACTAACCCATTCTTTTCCTTCTGTGTTATATCTGTCATAGTTTTCAATGTACAGTAAGACACTTTTAAGAAATTTTTCATGTGAGCGGGTTTGTGCTTAATAAATAAAACCATTTTTCTTCCGTCTGCATGTATACACTAGTGTAATTTAACCATTTTAAGAAGTTTTCCTGGATAATAAACATTATTTATTTCTCTCCTAACGCATGTGGCTTAGTAGGGTTTGACTGTACGCTGCAATGAAGATTGTGCAACGTTATAAACAACTGACAAGTTTTGCGTGAAATACCTCATCACCGTTAATATTTGTTTTATATTTACATATTACGCCAAGGATTAAATCCATGTTAGTCTGTGAAAACAAATGTGCCCTTTCATTGCCAAGCATAAAGTAAATTTATATTACCATTCCAGGTGTCGGCACATCACAGTGGTGCTGTCCCTATTCTTGCTTATCTCCCATAGACATAACTCGTAATACATAAAACCAATATTTATTTCTATATAACATGTTGCAACTGTAGGTAGTATGATCTGAAATATATTTTTTCTTGACTTTGATTATTTTAACAGGATTAATGTAATCTTGAAAAATAAATGCTTATACTGTATGAAAAATTTTGTGATGTATGTGAGATAAACATAAATAAACTGTTTACAAATAATTCAAACTTAAATTTGAGAGACATCCACCCAATTTTGTAAAGTAAAAGATATTTGCAGTAAAATGAAAACTATTTTAATTTAAACAAATTTTAATGGGAAGGGGGGGAGGAAAATGCAAAAAATTATAATGGATGTTTCGTTAATGGCAAACTGAGGTATCTAAAATTATCAACATTTACTTTTGACTGTTGGGTTTTGAATATTGTTTTTGGTTTAAAATATATCATCCTGGAAAGGTAAATCCGTGTAATGTAAGGATAACCTTTTTTTATTATCGACAACTAAGGTTCATGGCTTTCGAAATATATATTTTAGTTAAGAAAGTATAATTTAAATTATAAAGTCCATACGTCAAGACTGATCATTGTAATAATTTTACTTTTACATACTGGCTAAAATTTGTCATTACGAAGTCTTTGAAATGGTACAACTTAATATTATCGACGCGTCATAGTGTAACCTATATGTTTTATCACCCGTGACATTCCGAGTAGGAATATGTGACATATTGTGTGGTCGATTGCTGTAATGGTACTAGCAGAGGCAATTCAGTTATATTAATTTTTGTTGATTTTATGATTACATGGTATATTTGCTGCTGAAGTCATTAAATTCTTAAATGGATAAGAAAAATTTATTGTTGTGCCACTTATTATTAACTGGAGAGTACATCTGTGCTGCTTTGGAAGAACTTAAACATTTAACTGTAGAAATTTAGTGAGTACTGTAAACTGGGTATACTTTGCACCAGCATGTGTAACTTTGCACCGCCAAAAAATATATTTTCTTTGCTGACAGTTGAATGACAAGAATTTGTATTCTATGGCATTAAATTATAATTTTTTTAAGTACCCAGTCGTGGTGTGTCTTTATTTCACCAAACGACTTAGAAACAAATATTTTTGGTGGTGCAAAGTTACCCATGCTGATGCAAAGTATACCCACTTTACGGTACGTGACTTGAGTCTCAATTGGTGTAATTTCTTAAACAGGTGGAATAAATATTAAAAACTGTACAGGTAAAACATAAATTATTTTGATCTGCACATCTGAATTTTAAAATTGGTGTTGATTTTTGTGTCATTTTTATAACGTGTTAAGTACATAGTTAAAGTTAATTTCGACTAGACTATTGTAGCAAATAAATGCCAGAAGTTGTGATTACGTTCTCCGTGTAACTTTAGCCAGTGTTTAGAAAATTAACATTAAAAAAATAATTTAAGTATTTTAAGTGGCATTACATTTGAAATTCCCGCCACTGCCGTGCATCCGGAAATAGTTTTTATTCCATCCGCAAGATGGCAGTAGCGTACAATCGCTAAATAGCAATAGCGTACAATCGCTAAACAGCAATAGCGTACAATCGCTAAATAGCAATAGCGTACAATCGCTATAAGGCAGCACATATCACAAAAATATGGTTGCAGTTGCTGTAATCAGAGTCGCGCTTCTATAACTGCCTTTTCTATGGCCGTACGTCGGAAGTAGTTCTTATTCCATCCGCAAGATGGCAGCAGCATACAGTCGCTAGATAGCAGCACTTATTACGAAAAATAAGATTGCAGTTGCTATCGTTAGAGTCGCGCTTCTATAACTACTCCCTTTTCTATGGTTGTCACGTGATGTTAACAGCCACTCAGAATTCTTTTTTAAAGAATAAGAATAAATTATGTTTATGACTAGCTACGTTTAATTTAAACTTGGTGTAGCTGCACTGGTGTAGTTGGTGTAACACAGCTGCAACAAAGATCGGTCTCGATGTATGCTAGTGTAGATATACTAGCGCCATTTAATGAAATGACTTTTGGTGAATTTTGTGCCGCATGCATATAAAGATATATCATACGTCTGACCAATAAACAAGTTCGTGAAAATAAAAGTGTAAAGGCACTAGTAAACAATTAAAATTAATATAGGTTTGTATCGTGGATGAATTTGAAATGTGTGGTGATTAGCTCATGGTAGGAAAATTCACCTCAACACTTCACATTTTGTATGTAAGTTACGGTGTATTTTTACTTAATTTGAGTCTTATAATAGTACACTGGAATACTTTTTAAAACTAGTATGCATATGAGCGAGAATATTTACTTTATAGAATAATGCTATTCAGTTGTGGCCAGAACTTTATTTTATCGACCATCTATATCATGCAAGAAACCCAGAATTAGTGTCTGTTTCAAAAATTATTTCTACGTGTTATTACACGATACAAAATTCAATGAAAAAAGGCTTTCCTTAAACACTAAATATGAAGAGTTAAGGTTATATTACTACCATGTGTGGACCACTACCCACATAAAAATTCACCCCTAACATAAACAAAATTATATTACTTTTTGTTGTTTGCTGTTGATATCCCACTATCATCTGCAAGAAATGTGAAAACCTTCTCATACACACTTTATTAACCAAATTTCCATAAACGAAACATAATTATTTTAAACTTAGCGCGCTCGTTTGCTATACTACACCAACTACACCTCCTACAGACCAGAAGTAATTTTTTCTGCAAAATTTACACTGGCATAGCTACGCCAGCTTGAATGAAACTCAGTGAAACCACAACATGACTGATATCCTGTTGAATGAAGCACATGTTGACTGGTGTAGCTACGCCGTTGCATTTGTGTAGTTACAACTGGTGTAGCTACATCTGCTTAAATGATACAAGGGTATTATTTTGTGGATATGTTTGAATTGCTAGAAAACAGGAGTGTGGTACAGAATATTTGGTTTTAAATTTACACATACATGTAGTATTCATTTTCATTCAAAATCTCACGAAGAAGTTGGGTTCAGAATATACTTCAAACAAATCAGGCATCAGCTGAAATCTTCGTGGTCGTGGCAGGCGTTCCACACCGTCAGCAATATTTGCAACCTCAAAAATGTAATTAACCTCCTCAGCATATGCTTCCAATTCTTCCACAGCATCCATTTTCTTTGTTTACAGTGTTTTTAGGTTGTGCTTTAATATATTTAAGCTGAGCTTAAGTGTTGGTGAAACGCTGCGCCATGCTAATCAAGCCTACCTCACATAAGTTATACCTAAATTTTAGGACGCTTTGGTGAAATCGACCATAAGCATTCCTAATAAGCTTATATGAGTATATTCATATAAGTTGGAGTTTTCAAGCATTTATGGCCCCCTTTACACTTGCCAGTTTTGTTAATCGCCGTTTGCGAATATATGTTTGGGCTTTGGTAGGCGACCATCCCCTGCAGTTCAGTTAATACAGGCGCAATATGGTCACAGGGAAATACATTTAAGGACTAGATAATTATATATTACTACCACAACACTTAACGAACATAACTAGATACCATGCAATAGTTATTGTACTAGTGTTGAGATGAGGCTGGCAGATAGCCAATACATGTTGTTTCAATATGTTGAATATACAGGATGTTTAAAAAAAAAAAATTCCATATTGTAAGGGATTGTAGTATGGACGAAAACAAGAAGACAAAGTCCAGTAAACATAGGGTCCAAAACGCATACCTAAGGAGCTACGGGCGTTTGTTCTTTTTCTCTACTGTGACATATCTTCAACTCCACACTCTTTGCTTTAACATGCACTAGTCCCATTATCGCATCACCGCTATAGGAGGTGCTCGATATGGTGTCCGTTCATAGCATGGCATGTTTCTGCCCGACGCCGTAGGGAATCACGCACTCTTTGAAAGACACCATCTTGCTCGCGGATATGCTGGCAGGCATAGACGACACGCTCCTGTAGAGTTTGCACATCATTAATGGGGGTTGCATAGACCAAAGTCTTCAAATGTCCCCACAACCAGAAATCCAAGGGATTTAGGTCAGGGGAACGAGTAGGTGAAGATACAGGACCTCCCCGACCAATCCATCGCCTATTAAAAGTGTTTGTGAGGTGTTCTCTGACATTCCGAAGAAAATGGGCTGGCGCTCCATCATGCATAAACCACATCTCTAGTCTTTGCTGGTATGGGACGTCATCCAGTAAGACTGACAAGTCGTTAACAAAGAACTCAAGATACCTTGCACCAGTCAGTCTGTTCGGTAGTATGTGAGGTCCTATTAATCTATCACCAATAATACCTGCCCATACATTAATTGAAAATCGGTGCTGACGCCTTCCTTCGTCAACTGCGTGTGAATTTTCATCTGCCCAAACATGGTTGTTATGGACATTTACAGTCCCATCTTGGTGGAAACCAGCCTCATCTGTGAACAGAATTTTGGTTATGAAATGTGGATCATCACCACATCTTTGCAACAGTCACTGGCAGAAGTGCAAGCGAACAGGAGGGTCTTGCAGTCTAAGGGCTTGGACATGTTGTACATGATATGGGTATAACAATTGTTCATGCAGAATAGCCCAGACAAGAGGATAGCTAACCCCGACAGCTGCTGCAATTCTACGTACACTAGTTTCAGGATTTTCTTCCACTAGTTGCAATTTTCGGTCCTCCACAACAGGCATACGAATGGTGCGTGGTCTGCCGCGATCCGATGTTGTTGGAGCTAAGGAGCCAGAGTCCGCTAATCGCTGGAAAAGACGACTAAATAATTGTGCAGATGGTAGACTGCGTTGTGGATATTTGCCAGCGTACAGGGCACGTGCTCGTCGGTTGCTTCCATTTGCCAGGCCATAAGAAAATATGTGTGCCATTTCCCGTGTGGAATAATACGCTTCCATTGTGCTGGAAAGTGCAAAGATAAAATCATAATGTACAATCATATCATACAATTAAAAACAAAACGTAACTGTTCCACTACAACTAACACAAATGTGCACTGCACTTACCCAGAACACACTAACAGCGGTTTAATGCCTGCTGCTTCCACGAACAAACACAGTGTACTGTGCCCGCACTTCGTGTTCTGCATTCTGTAAGCCAGCAAAGAGCATAGAGTTGAAGATATGTCGCACAGTAGTGAAAATGAATAAACGCCCGTAGCTCCTAAGATATGCGTTTTAGGCCACATGTTTACTGTACTTTGTCTTCTTGTTTTCGTCCATACTACAATCCCTTACAATATGGAATACTTTTTTTTAACATCCTGTATATTTTCATTAACATTAATGGCTGCAACTTATCGTTTAAGTGTAGTTTGCCACAGATTTCAAATCATTTGCAGCAGGATCTTTGTTTTTTATTAAGTAAGGCGCCTACGGTTTCCTGAATATTTCTAAAAGAGCAACATAACTTATTACATCAATTAGAGATAGAAACCATAAACGACTACCACCTATGAACTGTTCGACTAAATGACATTTTGTGTGTAGACAACGAACATTTATTTTTTTTTGTGTATGTGTTAATTCCGTGGTTTACACTATGAACTTTTAGGCTAGAACTGCATTTTAAAAATATTAAATGTAATTGATTTGGCACAATATAAGTGCGTTTATCAATGCCAAATTTTGAATGCATGTAAATACATTATAAATATATATCTCTTGTACAATTCTGCATTCGGTCGCCATATAAAGATTTGTTTATTTTTACATTTGAGACTGATGAGGTGCCTTTTGGTCGAAACATTTAGACAGATAATAGCAAATTGAGAAGCAAATGATTTGGGAGAGATTTAAGGGAAGAATGACATAGTTTTTGTGTATTATTATTATTAACAGAAAAACGTTGGGCTCAATAAAGCTAAATATGCAAAACCATATCTCTCTTTGGAATCGAACCAAATGCATGTAAAATTTTCTACTGATGCTTCAGTGCTAGGTGCCGTACATAATTTATAAACACAAAGAGTACTAGCCAGTTCCAACGTTGCTGAACAAGAATTTAAAATGTTTTATGCGCTCGACACACCAGCTGCTAGTGAAAAGCAAGAAGAGGGTGTGGTCTACCCCAATTTTCATCACCATTTTTTTATTTTTATTTGTGCCAGATATTTTTTTTTCTTATTTTAGACACAAAATGTGACTAAATTTGGCTCTTGTGAAATTTTTTTATCTCTCATAGTTTTCGTGTAATGGCTTGTTAAAGTCATATTTTTGCATGTTTCCGTTTTAACGACTACACTAAAACCAACAGATATACCAAACTCAAAAAAATCACAGTAGATAAAGACATAGCAGGCTACAATGACATGTTCATGAAATTTAAGAATAAAAATTATTTGAATTTTAAAAAATTGCTGAAATTGAAAATAAAAAATTTAAAAAGTTCAATATATTTTTTTTAAAAATACAAATAAAGTTTATTCTTTAATTTTATGAGCATGTCATTGTAGCCTGCAATGTCTTTATCTACTGTGATTTTTTTGAGTTTGGTATATCAGTTGATGTTAGTGTAGTCATTAAAACGGAAACATGCAAAATATGACTTTAACAAGCCATTACGCGAAAACTATGAGAGATAAAAAAAATTATAAGAGACGAATTTAGTCACATTTTGTGTCTAAAACAAGAAAAAAAAATATCTGGTACAAATAAAAATAAAAAATTGGTGATGAAAATTGCTGTAAGTTGCGCCCTTAAGAGGGCGTGGTACATAATTCATCGCTAAAAGCATTAATGTGTAACTGTAGGTTTCTTGAAGCAAATTTACTAAAATTAAACAATAGCAATCATAGACAATAGTTTTAGCCAACGTTTTAAACAAAATTGTTTCTAGTGTTACGAACTTCTGAGGCACAATCTTTGATGGCGGAACCTCGTGCATTTAACTGTGACGCAAGAGATCACGCGTAACGAGTTAGTAATTCTGGATAAATATTTACTCATAAAGTTGGCAAATACCATTATCTAGGATTGTCATTGAGTATTTTATCCATATTTGCTTCGAAGAAAGCGTAGATATCAATTGATGCTTTCAGCGTTTATTTATCTACTACGCACTCTTAAGCAGTGACTAACTGCAGTGTTGCCAGACGGACAATCGAATGGGTGATGCAGTTCGGCCTTGGTGTTTATTTTGTCTTGACCTTGACATACTTGCATCGTTCAAAACATATTACCCGACGTGAAATAGCGTGTAAAGTAATTTTCACAACAAAAATAGAATTAAATCGAAACGTGCCCATGATGTTATGTGCATTCGCTGTTGAGCTCGAAATAAAGAAAATTTTTTTTGTTAGGAAAGAATTTGGTTTTACTAGTGCCTTACTAACACGCACATTATTTCTCAGCATAACAGCATGTTTGTTGCAGCGATTTGTGAAATTTTACCGAATACCAAGTCACTTTGCGATAGCCTGTAATAATAAAGACGTCCTGTCGTAGTTTACTCTTTACCTACAGTTCATACATGTGACTTGAAATGTAAGGAAGTTTCTATACAAAATTTTTGTACGCCCCATACACAAGAAAGGTACAGTGCATTTACTGGAAACAATTCAATTTCTCGAAGGTGGCGTAAAATAAGTTGTGCTAGAAATTAGAAAAAAGTTTTAAGGAATGAAGCTATTGGTTCGAGTAACATGGTATTCTGTAAACAAAAATCTTCATTTTGTAGTATTAGGTTTTAAAGTATGGCATATGTTTAACGTTGCTCTGAATAAATTTTCGCGTGTGTAACTAAACACCATTACATTTTAATCTAGATTTTACAAGGTAGGTCGTGTCAGGTACAGGCTGTTCGATATAAAGTGAACACTAAAAAGTCCTGCTAAAGTTATATTTTCAGCCAATTCGTATCTTTCCGCTAGTAACTGCTAGCTATGGGAAATATCAAATCTCTCTGGACACATCAATTGATGTTTACGCGTGTAAGATAAATTGTGCAGTCGGTAGTTACGTATAAGTTTGGTGAAAAAAGTTTTTAATTATATAAATCACAATTATGTAGATTTTTTTTTTTTTTTGTTTCAGTATAGTTGTAATTAAATAGGAAAATAAGCGGAACTATATTACGTAATTTCGCTGCCAACCATACAAGCAGTAAGGGGACTAGCGGCAATGTTGAAACATATGCAGAAACGGCAAGTGATATTTTGCAAATGTTAATTTTTTAGTTCTCACTTTATTCCGAACGACCTATTCTACACCAGATATCACGACATTTGTCGATTATGTTATGTCAGCAAAATTGTAGTAAAATTGTGTTCATGATGTTGAAAATCCTTCATCATTCTAAAGGCTTTAATATTGTTTGACATTAGCCTAGTTGCTTCATACGTCACCAACGCACGAAAAATAGTCTTCATTTAATATACAGGATGTTTAGGGAGTAGACGGCAATAAAGAGGCGGGTGATAGAGGAGCCCAAGACCTACCAAATAAACCAACCTTTTTGGTACGATTCGCATCCATCGAAAAGTTATGAATTCTTAAAAAAATTTTGGCTATACTCTACTCTGAACGAAGCATTCCCTGATTGTGGAACGAAATTTGTACACACCAAAATTGAATAGTGTCGTCAAATTTAAAAATACATTTCACGTCACTGAGAGTACAGCTTCGTGGTGTAAAAAAATCACTTTCACAAAAGTTGTGTTTGGTTCTGAATGATGCCTCTAGTTTGCACGAGGTAAAAACATATAAATGGGTCACGTAAATGATCACCCGCCATTAGATAAACTACCCCATAGTATGGCCAATTAATTGGTAAAAAATCAAAATTTAAAATCAATAAATGTCGATGCAGTAAATATGAAAACAAAACGTATTGAAAAAGATCCATACAATGTAAAATCAGCTATAAGTCTGAAATTAGTATGTGAGTAAATAATTTAATATAACTTTATTGAAATAAAATTCTACACAGTGCATGAAATTATTAAAATGTATTTTGAATGTAATGTAGTTTAATTAGTTGCAGCCCAAACCACTGGACCTAGAATCGTGAAATTTTTTTGTGTAATTTACCCTCAGGTCGAAGGCGAGCACTAAAAAGGGATTTTTCGAAATTAGACTTCTAAGGAGGTAAAAAGCGGTGAAATGTACATCCGAAGAAACGTCGACAGAGCTCGAACCCGACAGCCTAGCATCGTGATTTTTAGTTTATTAGGACACACATAAAATGCATGTTAGCCAATTTAAGGATTTTTCGAAATTCAATATTTAAGGGGGTGAAAAGACCTTAATGTGTTTCCGATTAACTATTGATATCTATAGAATCCATTTGGATAGATGGTTGGTTTTCACTTCAAAATGGTACGTTAATACCCAAACAGCAGTTGTAGGATTTTTTGAAGGTCGTCCCCCAAGCAGTAAAAAGGGGCTAAATGAGTTTTTTTTATGAATCGTATATATCACTGAAACACAATTGACTATCGTCGTGATTTTTGCTTCAATTGTTTACGTATATAAATGTCTACGATAGGATTCCAAGACGTTTTGAAATTCTTTAGTTAAGAGGGTGAAAACACATTAAATGTGTTTTCGATTATTCCTCAATATCTACCGAACCAATCGAGATATCAAAGTGCTCTTTGCTTTAGATGATGCTTTTGTAAATATACCAATTACCATTAAAATATATTTTCCGAATTCGGCCCCAAAAAGGTAAAAAGAGAAAATAAGGGTACAATGTGTTTTCGATTCACAATCAATATAATCTATCCCATTGATTTTTATGTAACAACGTGATTTTTGTTTAAGATTGATGCTTACTGAAATACCTGAAAAGAAATTTCATGAATTTTCGAAATTCGTCACCTAAGGAGGTAAAAAGGGGTGAAAAGTGGTGAAACGTGTTTTCAAATAATCGTCAATATATCTTGAGCTCAGCGGGATATTTGTTGGAACTTAAAAGAAAACGTAATTAATTGTATGTGCATATGTATTTATGTGTGTGTATATATATATATATATATATATATATATATATATATATATATATACATATAGAGAGAGAGAGAGAGCTAATCTTGGAAAATTTTTTCTTGTTTGGTTTGTCTCGCCTAGTTTTCTCGGATGACAGATAACTGCAGTAGCGGACGTCCACGATTTTACTCAAAATCAATATATTTTCTCCGCTAAACACGGTACAAAATGACGTTTAAAGTTTGCTTTGCAGAAATTGGTGCTTTTGAAGTATGATTTTATAGAATTCTACAGGTTTATCTGCAGTAATATAGTTAGTGTGGAACATTTTTCCAGTCGTTTCTTATCAGAAGAAAGAGAAACAACGGCACAATGCACAATGCAAGGTGTCAGAATGGTATACGAAATGCTTAGTTCGTGTTCCTTACGCCATATAGACCTCATTTAACTGTTTGCAATTTGTAATTGAAGCAGCTGTCTCATAATCTGCGACAGAATAATTAATTGTTCTGCCGACTTGACGATTTTAATGTTCTTCATGGCAATGGAATCTCGCCATTTTACACGAAACAACAATTTTACTTTCAAATTAATAGGCTTAACTTCTCGTCAACAGAGATATTATTAGAGACAAAACTAATGGCTCGAATAATAAATTAATGGGGTGTAATGGACGACTTGAAAAAAGGCGGAGCTTCAGTCAGGTGTGGGAAACAATTCCTATCTCCAAGGATACCGCAGCCGAACATAACCTTCATTTAGTTGATTGGCTTCAAATGTCCCGGATGAGATGTACGTCAAGAAAATTGATTATTTGTTTCGAATTTGCCGTTTTTTCAGGTAAACATTAATCTTATGTATTTGCGTGTCTTAACCATGAAATTAAAATTAATAATTTTTACCTTTGCGTGCAAATCTATGAATGCGCAACATTTTTGCTTTCTGCAATTACCAACTAACAAATCAGCATGTTTGTAAACAAGTTTTGTTTCCCACAGTACTTTTCCCCTGCGGTGACGTCAGGGGGCGTGTACTTCAAGTCGTCCATTGGCCATAGCCTGAAGTAAGAAAACATCCGGCATTCACTAGGAGTGATTTTGGATAACCACCCTGCATTCACATAGGGAGTGGTTTTGGATAACCATCCCGCATTCACAAGGAGCGATTTTAGATAACCACCCAGTATTCACTAGGAGTGATTTTGGATAACCACCCGGCATTCACATAGGGAGTGGTTTTGGATAACCATCCGGCATTCACAAGGAGTGATTTTGGATAACCACCCGGCATTCACTAGGAGTGATTTTGGATAACCATCCCGCATTCACTAGGAGTGATTTTGGATAACCACCCGGCATTCACATAGGGAGTGGTTTTGGATAACCATCCGGCATTCACAAGGGGTGATTTTGGATAACCATCCGGCATTCACAAGGGGTGATTTTGGATAACCACCCGGCATTCAGAAGGAGTGATTTTGGATAACCATCCGGCATTCAGGAAGAGTGTTTTTGGATAGCCACAGAAAACTGAAATTACAGTAGAACCTCGATTATCCGCGACTCGATCATCCGATTTGCGGATTATCCGCGATTTTTTATAATGCAAATTATTTTTTACACTGTTAACAATTTTTTTTATTGCGCCTGTGAAATTCTGGTAACTTCAGAAGTTTGTGTCTATATAGTCGGTTAAGCATTTGCATTCGCATTTGTGCTTATTAATATACAGTAT
>PNEQ01064517.1:0-16269 GCA_003012365.1 Medauroidea extradentata | reverse complement strand
GTATGGTTGGTAGCGAATAACTGCATGTAGTCCCGTGTATTTTCTTATTTGAATACAGCATTAGTGATACAACATCAATTGCAAACGACCTCTCTGTATTTAATATACTTTAAAATATTTATTTAAGTTCTTACTGACATACCTACTGACTGTACAGTTTTAATTAATTAGCGGCAGCACAATGCGACGCAACCGAGTCGATTATCGTTGGCACATGCCGCTAGTGCTTCGCGTCACAGAGGTAGTTTGAAATTTCACCAACAGTTGGCATCAGAGTTAGGTTTTCGCCGCTTGGAGGCGAATTGCGTCATTCAGTTTGTTTGTCCGTTATGTAATAAATATGGGTTTCTGATAAACACATATAAAAGTATTAGAAGTGACTGTTCATGAATATCATTGATAAATTATGTGAAGTCATTAGTAATGTAAGTTGTTATGTTTTATGATCGCCAGCCTGAGTATCTGGAAATAGAAAATACGTTATTTATTGTTTCTCTTTACGTGCGTCGTCATCGTTCATTGCAGTATGCTGAACGGAACTTGAATTCTTGAGTTGCATGTGTCGTGTTTTTAGTGGCGGTTTTAATTTAAAAGTTCGAATATACTGTGCATGCATTTACGAGATTCGTAACGGTAATAGCGTCGTTAGAGTAGACGCAGAGAAACCAGTGTTATAAGAAGTTTACTTGCAGGTATTTATAACTAAGATTACTACTGAGTATAGCACATATTCAACACACATGCATTTAATGAGTACATATTGTAGCTAAAATTTATCGGAGCACTGTAACGTAAATGTAAACATTGTACAAGCTTATGTAAATAAAAGCACATGGCAATGTTGATGTTTACATGTAGCGGAAAGATATAAACTGGAAAATAGAAATTAATCAGGGCTTTTTTGAGTGCTCACTTTATTCCGAATCACCTATACTTACAGAAAGGTAAAATGATTCCTCAAAGAGAAGATTCTTACCAGTGCAGCTAGCAACCAAATGCACTCATGTCCCGATAGCGCTCGTAACAAAATTCAAACCAAAGGCACTATAAGTTATTTCAACAAATTGTAGCTAACATATCTAGCAATGACTGAAACGTTATATTATCCTGAACATACAAAACTTATACTATACATTTCGTGCATCCCCTAAAATTACGTTCAAGTATGGGTATACTGTTTAGTTTCTGAGAAAATAGAAAATTCATTTCTTATGTTTACTATTTGTTCCTACGAAAATGTTTACTTCCTTAGCACAACTTAACAACCACACTCCAAGCATTGTCTCTTCATGTTCACTTGCTTCTTAGTAACTTTCATCTTCTCAAGAGACGTCAAATCTTGTTTCACACTGGCTTGGTAATGTTAGCATTGCCTCAGTTTGCATTGTCCTTGTTAGTGGTAGTGCTTCTCTGAGAGAGAATAGGTACAGTATATCTCTTAAAGTAGCTCTTGTAGTCCCTGGACCTGCTGGTCGATCGGAAGTTTGTCTTAGACTTACTCCCACAGCAGGTCTAATGTAACTAGGGACAGACTTCTGGTATCTATGATACCATCACACATTCCCTCGTCCTCAATGGAAGTCCTTCAATGCTGTAATTCTAGAATAATTTCCTGCCAGAAAATACCCCTGTATCACTCTTCATGCATACTGCTGGTAACAACAAAGTCCACTGTTTCTTGAAGTCATCCTCTTATCATACTAATGGGCAGAGTTACCTTGCTGATTGTAAGGCAGTTGTGTTTCAGAATACATCATTTTTATCTTTTTGCTGTAAGGTATCACAAAAGCCATTTCTGTTTTTTGAAAGTCTACCCATTTGAAGGAAGTTATAGGTAAATTGCAGAGTAGAGAAGAACATGCAAACTTTTGTCATTAATCTCAGACAGTATGCGGAGTGTTTTTCTCACAACTCCAGGTAGTCCTAGGTTTTAAGTCTTAGCTTCTTCATTTACTTCGTCTGGGACTCCTGGTCTTTCTTTACAGGGTTTGCCGTTCTCTTCTTGACCCTGTGTTTGGCATTATCTGGCTGCAGACTGGTCTTTCCAGCACAAGAACACTGAGCTTCCCATCCTTCTTTCTCAAGTCTTGAGCTTACTGTTTGACTTTCACACACTGCTGTCAATTCCACTTCTAGGAAACTTATGTTTCACACAGCCAACAACTACATTCTGTTTCCTTCTTTTAAGCCTCAGTGCCTGGGGGATTCTATACTGAGGGAGGTGACCATGTCTTTTGTGCAGAGTTTGCAGCTGTTGCTGGTTTTTCCTTAATTTCTAAGGGGACTCAAGCTCGTTAATTTTTATTCGGCTTGTCGGGCCCCTTTTAATCAGTTCCTCCAACATATCTAGTTCTGGCATGCAGAGAAAGGCCCTTAATCTATCCCTATAAAAAGAATATAACCTTACATATAATAAAGACTTTAGACTCTTCGACTTTTTTTTTGCCCACATGGCTCCTTCGTGAAATTGGCAGTTAATTCAACAGTCCCAAAGTGCTCTAGCAACCTATTTCATGAACTTGACTATCTCCAATCAATTCATCATATCAGGCAGGTTTATCGTTGTTACTCTCCTACCCACATGGGCAAAAAATTTTCCTTGTACTATATACATAAACTTCTCTGAAACTTCATGACCTTTCCCATAAAAATTTTGTGGGTTGTTTAAGCTTGAGCTCACTTTTTGGTTGTGGATGGCTTTTCCTGCTCCCCTACACAGATGAATAGTCTTACATCCAGCCTCCACAGGAATCGGCCAGTTCTCAGAAGACTGCAATTTATTGCACTGCCACCTCATGTGCATGTTGTTATACTAATCTAGACATAGAATAGTGGTGTCTGGGGTTGTTACAGACACCTCTGGCAAAAATTTCCCAGTTCATGAGATCAGTACAGGATTTTCTCTACTTCCCTGTTTACTCCTCCGCAAGCTTACTATTAAATAATTTGGTACAATCTAGGCAGATGCCAACTATCAGAATTTGGTGATGTGTAAGAAGATGTTACGAAGAGAGACATGAAAATGAATGTGCTTGTCTTGGTGATGTTCTCAGGTTTTCCTGCTAGCAGGGTTGCACTCATACACTCTTCTCCCTCTCTTTCTCAGGGCCTCCAGCACTCCCTCCCCATCTGCTAGCTTATTTAATGTGACCTTATTAAAAATAAATGTTTTTGCCAACTTTTTGATTAAAAATTTTTCCAGGGTATCTGGCATAATCTTTGACAGGAAAATTTTATACCCTACATTTCATTACTGTGCAAGAAATAACATTAAACGAACGCGTCACGCTGACAAAATATTTGCCAGTAAAGTTGGCAAAAACTGTTATCTACTAATGATTTTGTTTCCTTCCACTTTTCTATGTTAACTTCCAAATCCATAGACACTTCAACAACCGTTAACTGTTTTAATGTTACCTAATGAACCACGTACTCTTCAGTTATATTAATTACAATGTTTCATATGCCGTATTTACCCACGTACCAACCCGCACATTTTTTTTCTCAAAAACAAAATTTTAAATTCGGGGTGCAGGTCATACATGGAAATAAGGGCCCAGAAAAGTTGGATTTATCATACATTACAGAAAGCTGGAAGAATTTATAATGACGGAAAAAAGTGTGAAACCCTTCAATACCAGATTATAACCCGTAACAAATATGCAATGCCAGCATTACAGTCAGCCAAAAAAATGGCAGCTGGCCTGCTGGGATGTGCCGAGGTTGTGCTGCGCCAGAGTGTGCCGAGTGATGCTAGGTCAGTGTGCACCTAACTCCTTTGCCGCACTCGCCTTATCCAATGAGCTAACATCTAGGCACTCGCAACATGGCGTGTGGCGGCACGAAGGACAAAGACCAGAGACAGTGATTCACTGCTCCGCCAAAATGCCTACAGTACCGCAAGAACTTTAAGTACTGACAACTGCAGACAGAATGCAATACATGCTACTGTAGCAGCGTGCCTGCCATCCTTGAACTTTCACCATTGATGCTTCTAACACGTCAAACGATGCCTAGCACTATTTATATTTTTGCAGCGTAGTTTAATTCTTCAGGTGTCAGGCATAAATTTTATTAACATAGTATTTAAAGGATACATAATTATGTTTTCAAACAAAAGGCGGTTAAATTTCAGCTGTATAGTAAAAAAATTTTTTTCTTGAGAGTATGTTGAAAATGTGGGATGCTGGTCTACATGGAAAAAGTAGGAGGGGGGGAGAAGATGAAGGCGGAGCTGTAATCATAAACTGACAGGTTGGCAAGTGTCAAGAGTGGGAAAAAACAGAAAGATTGTTCAGTTCCTTCATTCCTTTTCTTCCCCACCCCCACAGTTCCACTCCTGCTTTGCAATAACCGTCACTGCTAGAACTCTTAATTTTTTTGTTTGTCCTTATCCATGTTCCTGTTCAAAATGTTAATCAATGTTTACATTAATACATGGGTTAAAAACTTGCCTGATGGCCAGAAGTTTACTAGCGTTTACACAGGTAGGTTTAAAACTGTCGGTTACAAAATATGCTGCTCTACAATTTGACATGGCAGAAACTAAAGTACGAGGGTGGCCGGCGGAAGCAATATGAGAAGTAAATTTTGGCGTCCCTCATGATCAGGGATCGTTCTGTGGGGAAAAAAAGAAAAAAGGGTGACACTATATACTTTTTTTGGGAAAATAAAGTGTCAAATAAAATAGCCAAGCTTGCAGCTGTCCTGGCATGTTATTGTTATCTCTCTCCGGGACATGCTTAGCAGACAGCAGCTAGCGACCTTGGCTAGCTACAAAGGAGGGAGGGACAAGTCCGACCCACATGGTTTTCTTCCATCCTCTCCGCAGTCACTCTCTAAGCAGTGTGAATGTTATCTTTCCTCTCTCTATTCATTTTGATGCAGGGCCACGCCTCCTTCCTCCCTCCACACTGGCCTTCCATCATAGCCTCCCTCACGCTACCTCACCATCTCGTACTCCTGTGTTTTTTTTTTTTTTTTACATATTAGCAAGACACTTAAATTTTTTTCCCTGGACCTTGTTCCAAAAATCATGGTGCACGCTATACACAAGAGCGCATTATACAAAAGTATTCACGGTAGTTATTTTATTGGTATTTAAGTTAAAATAGGTAACATACAAATGAAATGCACAAAATTTAAACCAATTAACCACTTTACACAGTACTGTTGCGAGTCGCGACTGTCTGGCTGGGCGGTGTAATATGATACAGTGAGTGGCGGAGCTAGGAACCCTCCTTCCCACCCACTCCTTGGCGCCGTGGCTGTCTGGCAGGGCGGCAAAATACAATACAGTGGCGGCAGTGCTAAAAGACCTACTTGTGTGCTGCATGGATTGTATTACTCCACGATAACCTGCACGCCATGGTAATCAGAGAGCAGTATAAGCTGATTTAGCAACGGCAATAACAAAGAGGTTCGGCGTACATTGTATCGCCCATTTGCAGTGGCGACCACCTGCACCCAATATCGGGTAACCGAGGGAGATATCGTGATCTGGAGTGTTCCTGTTCCTTCTTTATCTCTCGGGATGGTGCTTGACTTTTAAGTGACGCCTTTCCAGGAGGTTGGAGATCAGAGACTTGCCGAGAGAATTCGAGATGATGGAGTAGGTATATAATAAGAGGGAGCTGCAGCAGGAGCAAGAGAGTTTTTGGCTGGCAGGTGCCTGGTGCGAGTTCAAGTGATAGTGATGAGAATTATTGGGTTGCGACGAGTGTTCGAGGGCGAGTGGGACCACAGCAAGTAGTAAGAAGAAGGTGTTTCTAGGCCACAAAAGATTCATCGGTATTCTTTCATCGGGTCCACCATTGTGAGTGACCAGTAAAACTTTCCATATACAGAGAACTTATGTAGAAATATTTTATAACCTGTATGTAAATAGCAGTTATTTGTTTTGTTTGACTTCTACTGTGATAAATCATTATAGATATAGGTTTTTTTTTATAGATACTGTAGTTGTAAATAAACTAGGTTAGTTTTATTAATTTTCTTTCTTTTACTAAAGACCTCCATCCCCAAATGTACCTAGCCCCAACTCGTAACAGTACCTAAAAATTTAACTCAGAATTTTTTTTATTATTTATGTGTGTGTTGATTTATCCATTTTTTTTGTACTCACAAAAATGCTGTGTTGTCTGAAATCACTGGAAACAACAGAGTTAAAAAGTGTTTATACTGTATTTAAAACTATCATAATAAAACCTGTACAGATGTATATACAAAACATTTTAAATAAAAATGCAGAAACAGAGATGTTAGCAATATGTTGCTTCTTAACTAAAGTGTCCACTTGCACCATGTCAGAGGTTACAGTTATGAAGATGTGGGAAATCCCCAAGCATCTTGCCCCTTGTCTAGCAAGGAGAGTGACGAATTGCACATGTTCAAGCGTAGCTCTCGCAGCTGTTGTTTTGTGAAAACCTATAAAACAAACATTTACAGTACAACTTAAGTTGCTGATAGATACTGTACATAAATTAAAAGACTTTCAAGCCTTCAAGATAGCAATAGGGAATTTTTTACAGCCATACCTGTGTAAGTAAGTAAACAGGGTGTATACAGACTAGAGAAATAATGTTAGTGAACTTAAGGCTCAGTTTCAGTCGCCATATTGAATTTGATTATTTTTCACTTATTTGCAAATCTAAGAAGAAAAATTTTACATACACAACTATACCTCAAATTATATTTACAATTTGCTACAGTAGAGACATTGCAATTTAGTTGTTAACGTATAATTATGCCGCAATCTGTGTGGCAAATATTTTTATATTCATAATTTACCAGACAAATTACGAACTAACTATACATTACTAGCTCTACTGCCATGCAAGTATTGTAGCTCAAGATAAATACAATTTGCATTATAGTTACCGATATAACATTTTTCTTCCAGAAAAGAAAAAAAATAATAAAATTCAATATGGTGACTGAACCGAGCCTTACGGGAACCTTTTAGTGACAGTCTGTAAAAAAATTCACATAATTTTTTTAGTTTAAAAAGCAGAGTCAACATGTGTATTTTGGTTATTTTTTTTTTTTTTGTTAAGATTTAACTTGGTATCACGTTTGACCAAAGATCAAGCATTTGAAAGTTACACAATTGGTGCTAGGACACACCAAAAATTTTTCATTATTATTATGTTAAAAAATTTAAAGTACGAAACATAAAAGTTATGGGGTGGATCAAATCCGGCTTACCTTACTTAAATGCAGTATTTTAAATTGCACATAGAAACCATTTCAGTCAATAAGTCAATTTTTATGAATAACACAGCCTGTTGGGACTTAGTATTATTGTATATAGCATATGTGTTGGCCAAATTTTCAGTGTTATATAAATGTGTCCTACAGATCTACAGACTTGAGTATATACTGTATCAGTTTTCTGACCTTGAACCTCAGTGTTTGTACTTCCTGCGCATGCGCTTGGTGCACGTAGTCAAGTGTTTACTAGATGCCAGAGTTGGATATACTACGCAGGAAGCAGAAGAACCAGTTGTGAGGAAACCAATATGGCGGTAAGTCACGTTGCGGTTCGCTGCTGTCTATCGGTTGAATTTTTGTGGCATAGTCGATAATTATTAGTATTTTGTCGTGTTGTACTTTGTAATGTTTATGAATAAACATAGTCAAACAAACAAGAATTCATAGTAGGCCTACACATTTACTGAACTACCTACACTAAAGTTCAAAATCATGATGTCCTTAGAAAACTTTAATGAAGTTTGCTTGCCTGTAGACAAACCAGAAACCCACTGGGCCCTGCACTTTCCTTTCTAATGTGCTTTACAAAATAGGTACCACCATGAACAATATCAAATTCACTTTTACACAATGTACATTATGCCTTGAACTGTGAATGTTCAACAGATCTTAGCCATAATGCCCACTTTCCTTCAGCAGCACATGGTAAATTGTACCACTGATCCTGGAATCACCATTTCCAGAGAATTTTTTTATTCGCAGAACAATATCTCGGGATGGAAATTAGTACGATTAAATGCTAACAGTAATTTGTAAAATGTTCAATAAACGCATGCCATAGCACAGACTCTAAAACCTCAACATAAATATAACAAAATATTTTCACCTTCACTAAAAACAAAGAACACTTCCACCGTTGCGTACTCAAATACATATCCTTGACAAATAACTCTAAGGGCCGGTTTCAACAACTAAGTTTAACTATGCTACAACGAGAGATTAACAAAATTTGATGAGTTAAACCTGAGTTTAAGTTAGTGGTGCATTTCACCAAAGTTAGTATTTCATTTGGAAACTTTGTTGCAACGTTCTTAAGGAGGAGGAGGGAAGTGTTCGTGTCATACTATCTAGGGTGGCTAGGCACCTCTGGGTGACTTTGGAGCAAAGCCTAAAAGAAAGACCAAGGGAAGCTGGTCCAGCAAATATAATTTACATTATTTTATTGCTGTAAAGGTAAACAGTGTACCCTTTAATGTTTATCTACACACAATTATTGAATTATTTTCTTGTCTGTATATTTTTTGTTACCCTGAAAATACCAGACGTGAAGCATAACCTCTTACGTATCAAGTATTGATTGTGTTGAAAACTGTGTCGTGCAATGAGAAATTTAAGCAAATATACTTGAAAGTAATCAAAGAAATATTTTAGCCCTTGCTTATTTAAAAGAAATTCCAGACAATGTTCAATAAGTTCTAAAAGTGAATGGACCAATTGTTTTGACAAGCAGAAATGTATTCAGAAGTTTGTATGATCATATTCACCAAAATAATGATTTTTTTCTCGAATCCGAAGAGGCCGATACACAGGAATAAGGTCTTCATTGTCTGTATTGTCTTCAAATACCAAATTATACAGTGCTCGCACCATTTTATTTTGAACTTAAGTGGAATTAGTGAAGTTACCCGGCCAAAATCGAGCAGTTAAAATTTTATCTCGCTTAAGATGTGAAATTAGAGTTTAACTGCTTGGTGAAACGCAAAACACGTATAATCGAGATTAAGTGCAGATTAAAAAGATTAAATCGCTTCAACTTGGTTGGTGAAACCTGCCCTAAGTCTGAAAATAGTCTATTAGAAAGAAGAGATGCGAAATTTAATAATTTCGTTCGTAACAATTTTAATTGCTGTAATCAAAGAATGTCTAAAAATTACAGTAATAACAGTAATACTTATTTTCTTCATTTGTTAATTAATTTAGTTTTATTTTTCACATAATATGGTATAGTCAAAATATTTATTTTTACACTTTGGCGTTATAATTTACAAACATGCATAACATTGACATCTAACCTTTATTCTCAGTCGTCGCATCCAAAAGAAGCCAAATAAATTTTCTGCCGATCAACTCGTTCCATTCAGATTTTCCAGCACATTACTAGACAGCACAAAAGATTTCATATAGGCTACGTAATGTTTGAAAGAAAGCCTGTTACAAATACCTACCGGTGGTGTGACAAATGAGGTTTGCCCTTTAAGAGTCAATGTTTTATTTTATTTCTGTAAGGCGATAAGTTTGGTTTATTTCTCAGGGTTATGTTTCTTTCTAAATTTTGTTTTATCTTTATTTGGCAGCTTTGTCTATGCTGAGGGTTAATACTGACAGAGGAAGAAAAATTAGGTTTTTGAAAGGAGTAACTTTTTTAACATCGTCGTTATTTTGGATGGAATAAATTGAAATACTAGTAATTGTTTAGAATTATGTTCATATTTTCATCATCAAGTGTCATGCAGGAAGATCGAACGTTGGGAAGAAAACAAATTTCAAGTCTTTTCACCCACCTTAAAGGTTGGATTTCGTAAAATCCTTGAATTGGCTACTATTCTTTTAATGATTACATTATATATTGAAGTAAAAGTCACGACGATAGGCAGTCGAGTTCGAGCTATGCCGACCAATCTTATAAAACACATTTTACTCCTTTACTCCCCCTTAGGGGATGAATTTGGAAAAATCCCTTCTTATTGCTTACCTACGACCTAAAGGAAATCCACACAAAAAATTCCACATTTCTAGGTCCAGCGGTTTGGGCTGCAGATTGTCGTGTCATGTCAAGTTAGGTCAGGTCAGGGCAGATCACACACATAAACCAAAATTCATATACTAAACAGAAATTCATGTAAACAGATATTCTTCACAAACCTTATACAACTGGTGAAGCTCCGCTGCTAGAGTGATAGACATCTTAATGCACTCGCTATCTTCCTCCATATTATGCATCACTCGTAATAGCAAAAGCACAACCTGGGGGGAAAAAAATCAAATGTCACGTTGAAAGCACATAACCCAACACACAACATGTATTGTTAATCAAGTACCTTATTGTACTTATTGTATACCAATTGGTTTTGAAAATTTGGTGCAATGCCTAAATTTTTTAATGCCTTTAACTTCTGTAGGGTACACTAGACCCCCGATTTTACGAACCCTAGAATTAAGGAAGGTAGCGATTCTACGAATAGAATTTCAGGAACCCAAAAAAATAACAAAATTATACGACAAAAAAAATTGTAAGGAATTACGTTGACAATGAATAAAACATACTGTATCTAATTCACTGCATAAAAATATGAATTGTAGAGTTGCAGTTATTACTTGGTAAGTCACAATATTAAAAATAAAACAAAAATAGCGAAAATCCGTTAAAAAATGTGGCAGTGACAGGTTGAAAACCGTGCGGCGGCGCCTGTACCAAGCCGACCGGCCTGTCTCCAACTACAACGTATTAGGATCTATATTGAGGTCGTACTGTAGACGCAAAGTTCCAGCGCATGCGCATATGCTCATTTAACTATAGTACAGCCTCCTTCTAGGCTGTTTCACGACGTCTTATCTCACTCTCGTCTCGCGCAGAATGAGTTTACTTTTTTAAACGAACCCTATAAATAATAGCGTGATATTTTTCTTTATTGCGTTTACACCATACGTACTCAAAACAATTAACTTGGCGCATAATTTGCTTAAACAATGCGTTACTGCGTGTCGTAAAATGTGGGTTTCACAAGTGAGCACGATAATAGCGCTACCTATTTTCCAAGTGTAGAAACATTTGTCTACGGGTATGTCGAACTTGGAAAATAAATAGACGTTCGTGAATTACGTAATCCCGGAACTCCTTATTTATTTTTACCGCATATACTGACTGTGAATTTTCGACGATTTTAGGTAAGAACGTCACAAAATGGCATTTTTGGAACAACGTCGGTATATGCTACAGTGCCGCTATCTATCTACCATCTTTTGAACGTTCGTACAGTTGCGCTATCTGTCCGCTCTGCACGCTACTAGTATCTACATTCTCGTACAATTCATCAACAACGTTGAGGGAATGTTTTTACATTAAGTTATATAAAACTGCGCAATGAATAAATACATCCGCTTATTCCTTCTTTCTTTGGTGAATAATTTACAATGGCATTTTACTAATAAGGAATGCCTACTTTTTTTCCCATTAAACGCTACATCGGGCTATTTGCTCGTGAGAAGGCACTTGACAGCTCAGTTTTCTCTTTTTTTTTTATGACAAAGGTCGATCATATCTATTGTTCAGCGGTGTTCTTTTGATCGTAAGACGTCTGCCTATTGATATAAATTTATATTTCATCTATAACTTGCGTTATTTTTCCGTTAAATGCTACGGAAATCGGTCTATTCGCTCGAGAGAAGACACTCGGAATCTCGATTTTCTCATTTTTTTAGGAAAAGGATTGGTTATATCTATTGTTTAGCGGTGTTCTTTTGATCATAAGACGTCTGACTATTGATATAAATTTATATTTAAACTATCACTTGCTTTATTTTTCCGTTAAATGCTACAGGAGTCGGGCTGTTCGCTCGAGAGAAGACACTCAGAATCTCGATTTTCTAATTTTTTGGGGACAAGGGTCGGTCATATCTACCGCTCAACAGTGTGACGTCTGGCTACTGATATCAATTTATGTATACATTATTACGTTAATTAATTTCCCGCAAAACGCTACGGAAGTCGGGGCCTAGAGACTCTTTGCAGAAAAAATGCAATTTTAAAATTTTCTGTTAAGGAAAGGGGGGAGGGGGGAGGCAAAAATAAGCCGCTATCGAATTTACGAAGGTAGTGATTTTACGAATGCGATGAGAGGAACCGTGAGTATTCGTAAAATCGGGGGTCTAGTGTATTTATTTAGTCTAAGAAGAGTGTGATTTATTACTGTTAATACAATGCCACTTTTAAAATAAATACTATGCGAGATTTGCAAAATGGGAAATTTAAGCTCAACATATGATTGCTTAGGTAGCAATTCAATGATAGGTAAATGCTTTTTAATTGTAAAAAACGGTTTTATTGTAATATAAACCATTTTAGCACATAATAATCAAATCATAATTATCAAAAATGACACGCAAATACTATTTCAGATGTGTTTTTATTGAAATACAGTGAAGCACTCGTTATATCTGCAATTCTGTTATACAAAACTTCTGTTATCTATGTAGTATTATAAGCTGGAAAAAAAAGTGGCTCTATAAACAATTAAATTCCAATGGGAATGTTACCTATTTCTTAGTCATATTTTTATTTAAAAGTACCTTTAATTTAATGAATATTGGCACAAGACTGTATTTGCATCCGTATAACTGGAGAAAAATACAAATTAAAATAGGGTTTATTTTAGAACAGTAAAAACCAGTGCCGTTAAGTTGATGTCCCAGTGACTTTATTGAATTGCATGTCTTGTTTACACAAACTCCACAGCAACTTATGTTTAGTTCGTGAAAATGTGTTAAATCCAGTTGTTTATGTGGTATGAGAACAGGTATGGCTGGATCTCTGGAGAGTTGTACTGTAAATACAGTAAACCCTCGATCTAACGACACCGCACGGAGCCAGATAATTATGTCGTTAGATCGCTGATGTCGTTAGTCTCGAGGTAATTAATTTTGACCCTCCTACCCATTTTTTTTTTTTAATTTTAAAGGGAATTTTTTTAAAAGTTAGCTAACGTAGAACAACTACTGACTTAAAATAAACACGTTTTTCATTTAAATTAAATTTTAGTATAATGAAAAGATGTCTTCCAAATAAATTGGTACCCGATAATCCAAAATTACACCCCCTTGTATCCAAAAACAAAAAACGTCGAGCGCCGCAAAGTTTGCGCCGCGAATAATGCTCATACTTGATCATGTGCACCTAAAATATTGAGTAAAAATGACTTAATATATGGTAAAAAATGTTTTTACGCTAATTAAGTCAGAAAAGATATCCTCTAACAACTGAAAACAACTTCACATCACAGGAAAGAAAGATTGCACTGCACGCGGCGCAACTCCTAGCTCCGCAGTGGCCTACAAACTGATACTGCACATGTAAACACAACCTTTATTTTTCGTCGTAGAATAGAAATAAATAGAAGAAATATAAACACAACTCCTCATCGGCACAACATAAAGCTTGAGTACAGTCAATTTTATATGTTACAGGCGGTAATACAATAAAAACCATATGTAGCATACGGGACTAATTGTATCTGCATCATAGGCACATGCCACATGCGCCGAGTGATCAATACCACAGTGGAAGTTGTCAAGGTCAAGTACCGTTCGGAGCTAAGGATTAGGCAATGCTCAGGAATGTGGCTGGGGATGGCGACGAGTAGAGGCTGAGAGCTGTATGGCCCTAACCACCACCCCGCCATGCCTTCTCAGCTCGCTATAAAGTAGGTAGGCACTGTCCGAGCTCAATTCTAATGCGCACAACTTGATGTGGAGCTAGAGAAAAATAAAGATGAAACTACACTAAATTATTTTCATTTTTCTCCTTTAAGGACTGAGTGTCATGCTGGTTCTTTTTTCTTCGCCCTGCTGTAATGACGGGAAAAAATTCTCTCCCCCCCCCTCCACCAATCCACTGGTCATACGACCGACGGAAACAAAGATAATGGCTGGGAGAGAGTTGGAGAGGAAAGATAACTGCGACGAGTGACGAAGAACGTACACTAGACAAGGCACGGAAGTTGATGTGCCCGTAGTGGAATGTGAGAGAAGAGTGCAGGGAAGAGGGAGCGTGGAGAAGTGAAGGGGAGGAGGAGATAAGGCAGCCTTAGCCTCACAATTCAGTCTCACATATGCCAGTGTTACGCGTGCAGCCTAACTCACCCGGTGCGCACTTTTTTAACAGTTTTTTTTGTTTCACAGCTGTATACCACCAATGTATGATAACTGCAGTATGTTATTGTTTAGTGTACACAAAATTAATTAAAATAACGTTTTACTGCCATCTATTGCACTTGGCTTAGCTTTGACCAACTTTTAAAATATTCATTTTTATTTTTCCAGGATTCCTGGAAATTATGTTGTTAGATCGCCAATGTCATTAGATACAATGTCGTAAGATCGGGGGTTTACTGTATGTATGGTAGTTCCTTTGTGCAGCAATACATCTAAATTTACTCCAAATACAATATACACTACAACATTTGTCTGACGATACTGTACACAATGGACACTGCATTGTTTCTTCAAGAAAAGACCTGAAACAGTCTGCTGTTAACGACAAAAGTAGCTTATGTGCATGCAATGATCATTTCAATGTAAAAGATGTGACCAAATATGGACGTCTGTTTATTTCACTGTTTTTTATGCTATGTGGTCGCCACGCCTGTGGAAAAGACAAAGCCAATACGCTAGTTCAAGACATCCGTGATTGACGGACCGATAATTATAGAGGAGGCCGAGTCTTACAAAATTTGACAATAGATAGCAGCACAGCAGGCTGCAACTACTGTATCAAGGCGCCTCACGTTAAATGTAATAATTATTGGGAGAAAATATTGATTAAGGTACGTCTGGGATCAACGCAGAATATAATACAGTACCACAACCAACTTTAAGTTTGCGTGTCTTCAGAAATATTTTCCAATTTTCCGTTTCATATAAGAAATAAAACACGCAACATTAATGAAAACCAAGTGTTTGTGCTTGTCAGATGTTACTTCTATGTCTTTGTCTCACTCAAGAGTCTGGTGGTTATCACTTATGAGTCACTAACTCCAGCATGCCCTTGGCAAGGTCACTACACACCACTGGATGCAGGCTGTCGCCTGTAGACACCTTACACAGCCCAACTCCCTTCACAACACAAGACAGAAAAGTTCTACAGTGAATAACATAAATGAAAGGAAGAAGCTGCTAGGCTATCAGTATGTACAGAAGACAGAAGCACAAGTACTTACGTGTTGGTACTTGACAGATGCGACGTTTCACTGCCTAGAGCAGCTTCCTCAGGCGAAAGGCAGTCAGCCATGTCCCTTTACCTGAGGAAGCTGCTCTAAGCAGCAAAATGTCGTGATACGCGCTTCCGCGACTATGTATCGTCCTATAATTTTGTGTGTTTCTGTCAAGTACTAACACGTAAGTACTTGTACTTCTGTCTTCTGTACATATACACTACAGCGCATAAGTTTAATATCTGAAAGCTTTAGCACATCTGTAAATCGTTGAACATTTTAATTAATATTACCTGATTATATGTTAGTATTTTCCCGTAGATGGCATTAATAGTCTGCCGACTTTAGAAGTATTAATTATTGTCAAATATGCTGACGCTAATCCCACTGCGCTAGAGGTGCTGGGTTGCAAGCAAGATTGCTGAATGCGAGCAGTGTGTGTATCTAGAAGACCTTTGAGGTAAAGAGCATGAGACATTGGTGTGGTTCTTCTAGAGTAGTTGGTAATAGAGTTATCCTCGACTCAGCGAGTGACTACTGAGTGAGCCAACAAGGACAAACTCTACTCGCTAGCACAGGGTGTCATCTTTTACATAAATCGAGGGCAAGACATATATCACTCGCCTTGTATTAGATATGAAGGTTGGTACACAGGTTAATCTCATGAAAGGAGAAAACAAGGTAATTCAGTTCAATGGGGTGTTTATATTCATTAACACAAGTTACAGTACTTGTCACAACATGATGAATACAACATTAGCTTTGGTACATGGTCCACAATCAGGGTTTGATGTCAATAATAATTTGATGACATACATTTTAACACTGGGGTCTCAATATGAGATACGACAACATGATACGACAATAACAACAATACGACAACTTGGAAATACAATACTAAGCCCACAGGACATACCTATTATGATGCATACAATTCTACGTGGCACTCCGGGCCGTTCAAATACTGGGTAAAGACTAAGGCCTTATTCGTTGCCGAAACTGGGTGGCGATCATCTCTTTGATCCCGAGAGGTTTGCAACAACATTCAATAGCCTCTTACTTTAGGTGCTGC
>PNEQ01064516.1:0-16269 GCA_003012365.1 Medauroidea extradentata | reverse complement strand
ACAAATGGTTTTCGTTAAAACGGTAAAAAAAAAAGTAGTGGAGATGAAGATAACGATAGTGACGAAGCAAATGTTACGTGGAGTGCGGCCGCTACTGCTTGGGACACGCTAATGAAATTTTCAGAAAGCAAAAAAGACTGTTTCCCTGTGTCGGAGGTAATGCAATGCCATATCCTGCATTCTACCTTCCTTCACAAAATAAGACAGGCCATCAGACAGACATCCGCACTCACATGGTGGGACTATCGACACAGTAACATCGTGAGCCGACTGCTTAAACCTCGTGTACTGTTAATTGCAACTCTAGAAATAATTAAAGTCTACTTTTTGTGTGTTTCCTTAGTTTAATGTGTGTGCAAGCTATTTGACGTAAAAGTGTATAAATATTACTAATGTGTGCATAGTGTTAAATGTTTATTTTTTCGTGCCTTGTTTGGAATAATCGAATGATCGCTGGTAAGTAAAATTTAAGGTATTGCTATGTGCACTGTAGTTTACTTCGCCGGTACACGGGCGGAGAAGGAAATAGTAATCGCTGTTTCTGCTTCTCTGTGACAATGAAAGGTTGTTTACGATTTGACGGCTCGCAGCCGGCTGCCCGTGCCCAGAGCTGGCCGGCCAGTGTTGCCAAACGTGTTCGAGGTGCCGTTTTTTATAAATTATTTTATTTTAAACAGCGTTAGCTTATACCTGTAAGTCCTCAATTTACGTCTGGGATACGTTGCTAAAAACCACGACGATTATTAGGACGACTTACAGAATATAAAACTTTTTTTTTAATTTTGCAGATTTTTGTTATGGAAAATACAGTATTTCAAAAATCCGTGGTTTTCAGAAATCCGAAGGTCACAAATCCCCGAGACCCCCGGATTTGTGAGAGTTTACTGTAATTTTGAAAACTGAATTTAATTTACTCCTGTTCTCAATTAACAAGTTATTGAATACTGTTGTATCATCCCGAACACCTGATGAAGCAATACTGAATAAGGCACACAGCCTGTAATTAAATATTTAAATTAAAATAAGAAAACTAATCTTTATATAAATTTTAATTAGGTAGGGGGAAGTGCCTGCACCATTCACAGCAGGGATCAATATAAATTAAGAGCTATTAGGAGTGCAGTGTTGGTTGGCTAATTGTTTCAAATGTGTCATTGTAGACACAAGGCACCCTTGTGCCTAAACATAAAACTAGTCTGTCTGCAGTGTCACAAGGTAGGTTAGCACAAGAGTATGTGTGTAAATATACCAGGTAGAGTCTTGTAATATTGATAAGAATACAAGAGAACCTTGAAGAATTTAACTGTAGGGTCTTTTGTGTTCGCCAAAAAAAAAATTACCTAAAACATTTATCTACACATGCTACTGCTGTAAGCGCTCCCTCACATTGAGGATATTGAATGACAAAGAACAAACCCCATAATCTTCCAGCAAGATGGAGCTCCACTGCAATAGAGCATAGCCATGCATAGAGATGATGGTTTATCACGGGAAAAGTTGACTGTTTGATGGATTTCAATACACGCCCAGCTTACCAGAAGATTACTGGCTTTAGCTTGTACGTGGAGCTGTTGCCCTATTTGACTGAGCCAATAAGAATCCCGATATTGTAATATTGGATGCCTGGTATTGGTCTGCAGACAGCTACGTTGTGTCAGTGTTTTCAAGGCTATCTTGTCACAAAACATTTTCGCGATATACCATCATCTCTAGCCATGCAGAATGTTTTGCAGTCTAGGATCGGAAGAGATGACCCCATCCTTCAGCATTCTGTAAGTCCCTATCTCACTCCAATATATTTCTTTCGTTGGTGATATGTCAATAACACAGTCTACGCTCAGGGTATCCAGCCAGTTTACAATTCTAATTTCCCGTATATTTCCTGTGCATTTCTCACATTTTTCTCAGAATTCCCATAAAACAAATAAAAATAAATTAAAACCACTAATATAGGTGCTGAACAGAAGAGAAAATACTCTTGTGCATTCTGTTACACGGCAAACGCTGTGGAAAAAGGTTAATATATACTGACCGCGCACCGTAAACGAGAGGGGTCATTTAACAGCTGCAGCTGTTTAACAGCGCATGCAGACATTGCTTGTGTACATGTACACTTCTATAGTTGTATCTAGGATTATTACTATTATTCACTGTGCTTGGTTTGAAAGCGAGTTGACATTTCTACTAGATGTATTATTCTTTCATTCTTTCACGCGCTCTTTCAATTGAGGCAAGAATAGAACATGGTAACATCTAACACCGTTGGTACAAGACGTGACAGATTTATAGACTGGATTGGTGGTTATGAGGGTGGGCGCCAGCGACACTCCCCAGTATCACACTTCGAGACTATTTTCCCAGGGGGGTGGGTGTTCTGGTCGCGTGCCTAGTGATGGTCCCGTTCCAGGTGTGGTGATGATTTAGTTTTATTTATCTGACATGAGCACCATTATGATAGGGTCGAAAAGCATGAAAACAATATTATCTCTTCGCACAATGATTTATTATGTACTGAATACAGCGTGCCTGAATGAATTTTACGATGCGTCAGCCCAATGTTTGGCGGTGGAAGGAAACCGTGCTCGCGCCTATATATTCTGTATTAGTTGAACGTGGGGTTGTGCGGGGTACTCCCACTGCATTTGAAAATGCAGCTCCCTATAGAGCAGAGAAACTATGGTCGCTGTGGTAGACCACGGTTTTGCTCTGGAAGCTGGCGTGGATGATGGATGTAAGCTGCTGTTCCCACCTATGCAATTGTATGGTCAAACCTATCTCCGAGGTATGCAATGGTATTGTGATGGTTGGCACAATCACTACGATAGTGGTACTCGCTAATGAATGTGGCTACACCCAAGAAATGAGATGCTACTCACGTGAACCGTATGCAAAATTATGTAGATGTATGAATTAATGAACAATGTCCATTTATTCACTACAAATTATGGTAATAGTGTCGCTGGTAATGAGCACGTGGTTTCACAAAACCGACCGTAAAATATTAACTGATGCATGAAAATGATATATAATTACATTGCTGAATAATACAAACATACCCGGACATGACTGACAATTATAAACACTGAATAATCTTAGTCGGCGTGCGGATGACTGCCGATTACAAAATCCCTTTCAATGTGGCATGAACAAAGCACACACGCGGTTTTAAATTAAAGTACGATTTACGGTAATAAGGATTAAATAAAGTGGAGTGGCACCTGCCGGGGGAATACTTGGCAAAAACGTGTACAAAAAATTTAATCCGGTGAATTAAATAACTATGGTAACCTACTTCAGAGAAACAACGATGGAGCGTACATGGACAGCGTCTTACCTTGCCAAAGGTCTGCAACGAATTGCGTGGAGGAACATGGCTGCTGATGGCTCATGGCCTATCGCTGGGGCGTTCACTTCCGGCGCCACACACATGACTGTTCTCTACCATTCCAGAAATGGTATTTTTTTAAATCAATTGTTATGTTAAATGTAGAAAAATGGCATGAAATGAATTATACATGATATAAAATTTGTTTGTACAACCAAATTGTCCATATGAACTGATAAGACCAAATTTCGAACCCCACCCAATAGCCCTTACAAAACCGTACAATTTCCATGACATATTTATTTTACTAATATATATTTCCATCAATATGGTACCGTAACTACACGTGAACAACAATATGTAAATCAAAAATAAAGTGAAAACATACTGCAGCTGCAGGTCTAACCTATAGCACACAATACATGTCACAGCCCGTGTTTAGATTTTCAAGTGGGAAAATGTGTTCCGTATTAATGTAATTTTCATACTAATTTACATGCAGACATTTTCAAATAAAATGCAGTATAGGTGATTCGGAATAAAGTGAGCACTAAAAAAAGCCCTGATTAATTTCTATTTTCTGCCAGTTTATATCTTTCCGCTACATGTAAACATCAACATTGCCACGTGCTTTTATTTACATAGTCTTGTATAATATTTACATTTACGTTAAAGTGCTCCGATAAATTTTTGCTACAATATGTACTCATTAAATGCACGGGGGCTGAATACATGCTATACTCAGTAGTAATCTTAGTTATAAATACCTGTGAGTTAACGTCTTAAAACACTGGTTTCTCTGCGTCTACTCTAACGGCGCTATTAATTACCGTTAAGAATCTCGTAAATCCATGCACAGTATATTCGAACATTTAAATTAAAACCGTCACTAAAAAAACACACGACACATGCAACTCAAGAATTAAAATTCCGTTCAACATACTGCAGTGAACGACGACGTTGAATGTGTTTATCAGAAACCCATATTCATTACACAACGGAAAAACAAACTGAATGACGCAATGCGGCGAAAACCTAACTCTGATGCCATCTGTCGGTGAAATTTTAAACTATCTGTGCGGCGCGAAGCAATAGCGCTGTGTGCCAACGATAATCGACTTGGTTGCGTCGCTTTGTACTGCCGCTGATTAAATAGAATTGTACAGTCAGTAGGTATGTCAGTAAGAACTTAAATAAATATTTTAAAGTATATTAAATACAGAGAAGTCGTTTGCAATTGATGTTGTTTCACTATTGCTGTATTCAAATAAGAAAATAAACGGGACTACATGCAGTTATTCGCTACCAACCATACAAACAAAAATGTAACTGTTGTTAATGTTGGCTTATATGCAGTAACGGCTAGTGATTTTTTTCAAAGGTTAAATCTTTAGTGCTCACTTTATTCCGAATGGCCTATACTCAACTCATATGTGTAGATACATTTCTAATAAGAATGAAAACATAATGGAAAAAAAAAAAAAAAAAGACTGAGTCATCACAGAATTAAGTATTGTAACATTCTTTTGGATAAATAATCAAAAATTTCTCATTAAAGCCCTTTAATATTTACCACACGCATATAGTTACAAAATTAAATTTGATTGCATTTGATAGTTGTAAGAATACTGTACCTTGTTAGGTCATAAAACTATGACGTTAGAGTCATTTAGTAACTTATCTGAATGAAGTTTTCTTGCGCCAAAACGTGAACTGACAGAGCCAACTGCATGGATGCATACAAAAGGATTAATTTGACCAAACACAGCTGTCATTGCAGGAGCGTTACATCACATGTTTTCTCCCAGTTATTTTACTTATTTATTTTTATTTTAATTATTTTTTTTTTTTTTTTTTTTCAGTTTTCACGTAAAGTGTTCCAGGGTGCACCAGTACTGCCATCTGTTGGGAGATTTTGCACGACCACAGCCATCCATTAATTATCAGCCAATCACGAGCACCCTGAACCAGTCAAGCCTCGCTGATTGGTTGGTGCCATTGCTAGGCTGGGGTTTGGAATATGCCGTTCTGCGCATATTTATCTAGAGATGCATATCAAAATTCACGAGGATAAGGTAGGTCAGCTAAAGGCTGACGACATTTACCTGCACTCAAAATTTCAACTAACAGACTCTCAATCAACTTATCACTTACCCTGCAAGGCATTACAGACGTTCTTTGAAAGCTTTTAGTAATTGAAGAAACCAGTCACGTGACTGACATAACCAATCCACTCCTACTCCAGCGGGTGAGTTTATGAAAACGCCTGTTGTGGTTTTCGTTGTCTATTGTGTAAATTTTTTTCACGACATATGGAGACTTTCGTCTGCTAACCAACACTTACCCTGTTCGAGAGGCTGTCACAAGAACATTCAAAACAGGTAAATTTCATTCAGGTTACGTTTTGAACAACTGAAACTGGAATTTTGACTGTCCCATCCTATCCTCGCGAACTTTCAAAACAACCAAATATGTGGTGCTGCAATTCCTCATGCCTGCAGCGCGCTAAGCATTGGCGCATGCGCAGACTTTCGTTCGGTCAGAACGTAGCTGAATGAACAGACAAAAGTAGCAGAAGCAGTTCTACTGCCTCAGATAAGCTATGACCAGTGAGAACATGGGACAATGCACTACGCTTATTTTTCTAGGAAAGATAGTGGATATAACATCGGCGGATAATTCCCAAAATTTTTACCCGTTATGTACAATTCCCATACACTTCCCACACATTTACCACTTTTTAGAATTACTATTTAAAATTCTGTACATTTCCTGCTTTTCCCGGTTGCTCGACACTCTAACAATGCATAGATTACATTTGCACAACAGAATCAATCAAGCCATCGAGACAATTACACCAGCAATGCTCCAAATAAGTCGCTGGAGGTCAAATAGCACTTGGACATTTTCAGAGCTACAAAGAAGGGTATATAGAAACTTCATAAAGAGAGAAAAAATTTCATGTTTTCTGTATATTTTATTGCAAGAACTAACCCACTCCATTATACAGTCTGATGTTATTTATGATTTTTTGAAACTGTACCATTTTTTATGCTTCTGTATAAGAATTACTCACCTTAGCATATCTCATTGTTACTGTAATTACAAACTAAACTACTGTATAATCTTATCAGTATAGAAATTGTATTTTTTTCGATATTAATTGAATTTATTACTCACCTGTCCAACTTAGAAACTGCGCTCGGTGTGCACTCATCATGCACAACTCATAATTGTAACATGACAATACACCTGCTCTGGGGGCACAAATTACAGTAACTGAAATGCACTGCACTCTGCCAGTGCGCACCGAGCATAACCAAAAGCGGTAATTGTAATAGGCCATAAAGTAATCTACAGACGAACCTGTAAGTCTTGAACCTTGTCTTTGAAAAAGTCTCGCTCAGCACCAGTGATATCTAGTGATGCCTGGCTTCGCGTTGCAGCATCAGCGAGTGTTTTTCTCTCTTCCTCCCATTTCTGCACCGTCTGGGTCATCATAGAGAGACTTATGCGAAGTTCATTTGCCTCATGCCTTTCCCGGTCCAAAAGTGCATCTTTCTCATGAAGCTTCATTATAATCTGCTGCACTTCTTGCCTTGCTTCTGTCAGTAAGGTCTGCGCATTAACATAATAATGTTTCCAAAACAAAGCATATTGAAAAACTACATTACTACTGAGAATCTACACTCAATGACTACCTACATAATAAAGATAGTCAACTCATAATTAAGTCAGTGGTAACACTTACCGAAAAATGGGGTGAATATGGATGCTGGGTGAATAGGGACTGATTCCTTGTTTACACCTTTAGCTTAAATTAAAATTATACTTTAATGCAATTACTCTTTGTAAAATTATTAACTTGCCAACCTTACGGAAAAACTCAAGTTTTAAAACCACGTACTGGAACCTTTGATTTGAAATTTTGTCCCTATTCACCCCATTTGACAGTACTACTGTATAATATAAATACCAATTTTTTTTTCCTTGTCTGGATAATCTATTGAGATAGAATCCTACCTTCAACATTCACATCCATGATATTTACTTATTTATTAATTTTTGTTAAATAATATTCTTGCAACATTTACAGTGGTTCTAAAACTACATTTCAAAATTAGAAATTATGTAAATATGAAAAAGTACAATTGAAAAAATTAATGCAGCTGTTCTCAAACAATATTAATAGCGGAATGCACAGAAGTTACTGAAATAAAACACAAAAAAATTAGGCCTTATATGTAACTAATTTCAACTTCTTCTGTTGTAAATTCAATGGTTATGCTGAGAATCTCATAGAATATAAATTAAATAATTTGGTTAAAAGTGTATGAATTTTCTCAATATGACTGTGAAATCGGCCCTTAGAACTTAAGTCACGACTGTACATATGGCCCTTAGTTTGTTGAAAGTATTGGCTATTCCTCTTTGCTCGGGAAGGTGAGGGTGGGGGTTTAATACCAAGATAGGATAGGGAATGTTTGTTTACTGGAGAAGGAAGAACTGAGAGGCACCAAGTAGCCATGTGACATGCATCTGTTCATTTGTACCAACAACAGCGGTCAACAAACGTACTCTCTCTCTCTATCTCTTAGATTGGAAATCCTTGTTGGTATTTAATATCACTAAGTTGGTAGTTGTGAAGTTAAAAAAAATTACGTTGTAAAATGTATCTATTCATGTGTATGAAGTACTGAGAGGTATTATTAATGCTATTAACAGCCCCCTAGTACTGGCAGGTGAGGTCCTGAATAATTATTTATCTTTACAGCAGAGTGTTTTGATGTGTTTATCTTATCGGTTCAACATTTGATGCACTAGTACTGGAAATGTAGTGGTGGCTGTTCAGTGATATATGATCCAAGACTTCAGGTTTGATAAAGGTAACTATGTAGAAATTGTTCACTGGAAGAAATTATATCTTGAAAAATATTACAATATTCTGCCTGCTGTATATTCTTTGGTTATTAAAAAAAATGTTTGAATAGTTCTATTTTTCACCCAAATATCAAAATTTTACCATGCTATGATGCTTTTAACTCAGTGACAGCAAAACGATTACGTATGGAAACTTTGTTTCAAAGTTGGTTGGGCAGGGGAGGTTACATGAGCAACCCTGATGACAGAATAGTTCAGAACTATAACAATGGTCGCACTAGTACACAAATGGTACAAAAGAAAGAGGAATGTAAATAATAATGACGTATTTACAATGTTTCACACATGTACCATTATTATGTATGATCCATACCCTCTTAAGATTAAGTTCCTGAACAGCAGCAATGAATTTTTGCTCAAAACTGAACCAATCACTTCTGGTAACACAGACGTCTTGGTTTGCATGTGGTGAATTTTCTCTCATAGTCTTACTTTCACTGGACTAGATCCTAAAACAAAAATTATGTTTACACAATTTCCATCAATTCCAAACTCAATCTGCACAATCTGACAAAAATTGTTATGTTAATAGGTCAATATTACAAATCTTTCAAAACCACTCCTGTGGACTAGTCTATGAAAAGTCTGTAAATTTCAGAGAATTTATATTTTATTTAGCTTCACGTCTCACAACAGCAAGTCATTAGAGATGGATAGACACAACATGACACAAGAAGGAACCATCCTAGCATTCGTGGAGTGATTTCAGGAGACCATGGGAACAGAGGCTAGTATAGTCAAAGCGGGAATTGAACCACATTCAAGTGGAGAGTTGGGTACTTTCGAAATATTACATGCGTAAATAAAGTTTGCAAGCCCTGCAACGTCTCTAAAAATGGCATTTTTGCACAGCTCTATCTTAAAACATAGTATCCCGATTGATATAAAACTACCTGAAGGTTCTACAGTTAATTTGGCTGCACACTTTCCAATTATAAAATGACAGGGTCATCACTTAAACTAAATGCATCTGAGCAAATAGAACAAAACAACTCCAGGTAGGTATCCTTTCAAGCCTCTGAAACGGGAAACCAATGTTGAAATTAATTACGTATCTAAGTACCAATTATAATGATACCTTATTCAAACAAATACTGCTGAACAGAAAATTTGTTTAAAGAAATATTGAAACAGAAAAATTGTTAGCTTGTATTATTTTGAGGAATATGTATCTTAACATTATATTTTATATATTAAGTACCATCATAAAAATTGCAAGTTTCTCATACAACTGTATTCTACGAGCAATTTAAGGTAAAATCTTTATCACTGAAAGGATTTACTTACATTTAAAATTAATCCATTGAGAAACAATTAAACTTAGCAATGATTTTCCATTTAACCATGGTGTTGCAAGGTTGTTATGATAGAATAACAATAGTGCGATAGAAGCGAACCAGTACCCGTGATGGAAATAAAAGATAACCAATCAGCACCAAGGGTGACATCAGCCTCTGTGCTGATTGGCTGAAATATTCGAGTCATGCCTGTCACACCACTGTGATTCCACCATTTTTTTACATAAATTATGCAAGCTAAGTCAAAATTCCAGATGGTAATATAATTTCACTGGTTTCATATTATATATTATTATTTAAATAAGAAATTATGAAGCACAATTAATTGTGCTACCATTCAGCAAAGCTATGTTTATTCATACTCTTAGACAAAAAAGGTGGAAAACAACTACATACAGATATCACATAACGAGTCAACAAACACTCGGAAGTCACGCCAAAACAACAAAACTATTTAAGGGAGCAACCCGCATTCAATAGTTCAACTGTAAAAATGGCAGTAAAAGGCTGTTTGAGTTAATATATTGTTTGTGCATAATTATTTATCGGCCCCATGCTTTCGAGTGCAGCAGTTGACAGACTTGGCATTGTTGTTATGAAGCATTTCCCGTGCTATTTCTGAGAAGAATCGCCATTTCTAATAGAAGTGAAGCTTTGTACTGAGCAACATATTTCTGTTTTGTCATGGCAGGTTAGATAGCTTCAGAACAGGTTGCTTAACAACATGGGTGCTACATTTCTGAGAAAAAAATAGATTTTGGAAATATTTACATAAGATATTAATCGAGGAATAAGAATTAAACCATATTTCCCTCAATCTAATAGTGAAAAAATAATTCTTGTAAAATGTGCATTAAATATAGTATAATCCGAAAATGGTACGTTTTACAAAAAAAATTTTTACCTTCATACAATATTTTTCTTTAATTAAGTTTTTCTTAAATTTTGTTACATAAAGAGCTGTTAAGTTTTTTCCATTATGTGATTTTATTACGTTATTACAATAAAATACCTAAACAAAGGTTCTCTTAAAGTAATTACGCATTACAAATATTTTGAAATCGAATGGGGGATACTGGGTGTCAAGTAGAGGAATTTTGGATTTTCTGGTATCAGGTCACTAGTTATTTACACTGTCTATATTAAAAAATTCATTTTTTTAAAATCACTTAGACAGTTGTATTTGTACAAGATTCTAGACAACAGGGAAGGTTAGGAAATTATTCTGCTTTTGAAATTTTTTTAACAAGAAATTTCCTTAACATATTGAATCCCTGGTGTTCTCACCTAAGTCACACTGTCACAATCATACCATACCACTCACCAAAAATATGAATACTCATATACAATATACTCATGTGTCAATAATTTGAGAAACTGGACCATCGGAGGTGGGTGACATACCTACTTCATGTACAGGTTTTGGCCACCGAGCGTGAACAAGTTTTGAACACAATCTTTCCTGTGGTGTTCCAGGTGTAACTACACGAACTGTGCCATCCTGTCATAGATATACAGCTGACACTCTCACAGTATTCCATTAACATTACTCCTCGCCTGGCACATGGATGATGTTGCAGCGTGCCACATGTATTCTTATTTAAGGGAAACCGCTCCACTTATTCATATTATGTTTATCTACGAAAAGAACACACACTCACAACTACGCTCCTATTGTTTTGAAAATTCTGCACGCTTGTTCGAAACAATTTCAGGCCTCTCAAAATGGCTAAAAATTGCTTTTTTAGACGCTCTAATTCCGAAAATACCACCTGAATTCGTACAGTGCAAAACAAAATGAGTTGGACTTAATTTCATGTCATCCAACAGGGCCAGATTTAGATATTTTTCAAAGGGAGGCAAAAGCGCAATTTGCCGCCTCCAAGTTATGCACAAATTTTAAGAGCAAATATAATTCAAACCCGCAGGATTTTCCGCCCCTTCAGACTGCCGCAAGGGCCATGAGCCACGTGCCCCTTTTGCATTTCTAGTAAGGCATGGTACTCTGGTCCTTATTGCTCCGCTGTTCCCACGCGTCAACACGGAATTTCGAAACCAGTGAACTCTCTTATTAAGGTAAGCACATTTGAATTTATGTATTGAAGTTTAACAACTACTGATTTCTGGCAATCAAAAATGCCCTGGCCTATTAGCAAATCACTGAGTTCCGATGCTGCCTTTCCACCAATAACTTGCCAAAAAAAAATTTCTAAGCTGAAGTGGGGTCTAGTTTACTTTATGATACCAGGAATATAAACAAAGAATGTAAGGTATTGTTGATAGTCTTGAAATCGCAATTAAATCAGGACAATGGGAAAATAACAAAAAACTACCTTTTAAATGAATGTAAAAAGCAACACTTCACATACTTCAAAGCTGCATTTGCGGATTTATGGTAATTTTTGCAATATTTATTTTGCCTGCACCAAAATTAAATTATAACATGCAAGGATAGAAATATTGTCCGTAGTAGATAATATCCTGGTTTAAGGAACATGACGCACTGAACTACAAAAACTAATTTTTATAAGGTCAACCTGTGTTTATATTTTCAAAATGTGAGCCATTTCCCTATATTCAGCATAATAGAACATCTACAGAAACACTATTTTTCAAATTTCATCAAACTTGTTACACAAATAGTACTTATTAAGTTGACTTTACGTTTAGGTTTTTGTTATGTTGGTAGCTTCTTGTTTGTAAATTGGAACAAATAAGTTCTGTGTGTGAGATATGGGCACAACTCACTGAAATGTTCACGAACAATTATAAATATGTGCAAGTGGGCCAAACAATGTAAATTTAAGGCTTCAAAAGCCTACTACACTCGCAGAAAAAGATAAGTAAGGCAGCACTATAACAAAGCATTGATCTATTTTTTTTTTTATTTAACTAGCATTACAATTTTCAAATATTTGTGCCAGTTGGGGCGTAACTAAGCCCTGGTGAACCCCGGGGCAGAAGTAAGCCAGGGGAGACCATTCCTCCCTTTTTTCCTTGGCTCGACAGATGAAAATAACTTGAACTTCATAATAATTAATTATATATTGGCTCTGTTGCTTACTCTCAACACATACTGCTGTAATATTATAGTATGGATATTTTGAAGTAAAACAAGAGTAAGTAACTCACTGTAAATTTAGTTAATTAGTAAATTGAAACTATAATTTTTTTTATTTCTGTGCAATTAATGGAGTAAAATATTTATCGCACAGAACATAAAAATATGAGCAATTGAAGAATATAGGGCCTACTTTTAAGCTTAAATAAAAAGCTGCAAAAATTTTATAGTATTGCAAAATATCTGTCCTGAAATAAGCAACAGGGTTTCTAACCTTGAATTAAAAACACAATTCCATTTTTAAAAATTTTGCGGTTTTTCTACCCATTTTTTCTGTTGAAAGTATTGCCTATAAAAAGAGTCGTTGTTGACTCATTGAACACAATTAGTAGTTTCATGAGATTTAGCTTAAAAATTTATCTCTATTTTAGCAACTGTTTCAGGCACTGTCAGATACGAAATGAAGCTGTACATTCACGCTAGTCGTGAAAGTGATGAGTATGATAATTGAAAACTGAGCAAACTGTTATATGTCTGCATCCATATCCTCCCTTTTAATAAAATCCCTTAAATTAATCAAGACTGTAACAATTCAAATTTTTTACGATGGAGGGGGAGAAGGGATGACCTCAAACACATTTTAAATTACAGTTTCTAGATTGTTTCCCATGTGTTGCAAATGAAGTATCAAACGACTTCAATTTCTTTATTCAGAAAGAGGGAGGCAATATACCCTTGCCCCTCCTTCAGAGCTGTTACACCCCTGAAATGGATACGCATCACTTACTCTTTTCTTGTGTATTAACTATTTCTATAAAAAGACTTAAAGCTATTTTATACCCTAATGCTTTCGCTCAATGCTTATGCGAGCTGAAGATGATGTGAGCTATATACCAGAGGATACAAGAACTACTATAACAAAATTATTCAGATAAGTATATTTTGTTCCTCCAAGGCCAATCACCAGGCCTAGCTTGTGTACACAGCTACCCCCAGTGTGAAATCACAGATAAATCTGTGCTTATTACTCAAGTGTAACTTGGCGAGACCTTGCTTCATCGTAACTTGGGATTAAATTCAAAACTTAATTCAATGCACCGAGATCACGTCAGTACGACCACATTCCACACAGTCTGCAGAGACCCCTAACGTCTGAATAAAAATTTTTATAAAAAATGATTTGCCTACTATTTTGTAATTATTTTTAATGTAATTAAAGCACAGCACTGACCGTGGTATTAACAGTGTTATTTCATGTATAATTAATAAACTTGTTTCCAATGTGTTTATTTACATAAAGACACACTTCAAACTATGTCTCTAGCATTTTAAAAATACTGTCCGTTCACTTAAAACATGATTGCCAGCTCCTTAAAAGTAGTAAAAATGGCTTTGACATTGCTGTAGCTGCACGATTAATCAGCAATAATCATAAAACAAAGTAATATAGTCACTGCTTAAAAACTCCCACAAACACTTTCAACAAAAGCACTGTATGCTAATTTAGTACTCTGCACTTAGATGTGAAGCAGTGTTTAACGCACGTATTGGAGCCTAGTTATCGCCTTCCTTGTTTTTGTGCCTCAAACAAAAAAATAACTCCTAACAGCTAGGTCTTCAGCACTTGTGATGGATGATGTGATAACGTGAGTATGTTGCAGCACTGAAACGAAGGGTCGGGGGAACAAGAAAAAACTCCAAGAAAATCTGTCGAAGTGCTTGAATTTGAACCATAAGTATCGCAAATAAAATAATCCATTTACTGCTCAAAGTCCCATAGGAAAATGAAAAATAGTAAAGCTAGGCACGCCAGTTGCTGGGTATGTGTGTAGAGGCGATGTTGCATTACATACGTCGACCAACATCACTCTTTAACGCTCCATCGGTTTTGTGCCTCACATACACCAACGCAGCCTACCTGCATAAGAACCCTAACTTGCTATACACTTGAGCTGTGTCTGTGCAAGTTGCAGATTGTGATATTTAATTGAGGCCCCGTTCACGCCTAACTTTTGTGAGGTCTGCTTGGTTATATTTTCCACTGTGATTTTTTAAGAACTGCATCACAGAAAACAGTGTTTTTGAAATATGTAAGGAAAATTTCTAGTTATTAGATTCCAAAATGTTTTGTGTAACTTAGTCTATTTTTCATTGTAATTTGAGTGTGTTTTTCAAGAGGTAACACAATCATAAAGACTAATTGAAGCAGAATCTTAAAAATGTACTTAATTTATTTTATATGAACACATAGGTTTCACTTTTAAAGCATAATTTATCATAAAATATTGTGCCAGATGATGCGCTGGTCGGCTGGTTTTCTCGGGGATCTCCCGTTTCCGCGGCCGCCTTCATTCCAGTGCCGCTCCACGCTCACCTCATGTCACCCCTCACCAACACTAAAGACCTCGATGTTAAGCGCTGACCAATATCTCCCACTCACTCACTCACTCACTCACTCACTATAGTAAAATAGATTACTATTTCTTAAAGCTGAATATTAAAATTTTCAGTTTGAAAACTCCTGAAATAGCAAAATTTTGCACCTACAAATACCCACTTTTCTGGCGGGAGGACCCTGAACCTCACGTTCTTGGTTTGTGGTTTGCATATATCTACTTATTAAGGCAAGCTATCCCCTTAGAACACAGGGCTGGATTCACATAACCCCCTCCCCCTGGTCCATATACCACCAAGATAAGTGCTTACATTCACCACTGGTTGTTATAATACTTTTTATTAGAGACCCAGAAATTTCACGTGTTCAACGAATATCCGGCTTGACTCTACAGTGCTATATACACTCTGTCTTAAGCAAATTGTTCATTGGTTGTTGTACCATTGAGTCGCCATGTCTGCTACTGTTTCATAGTCCTTACCTAAACTTACAGGAACCAACTGTGAAGGTAATTAATGTGTATATGAGCTTGAAATCTAAGATCACAAGTTAATTAGCGACATTTCTGGGTCGCTACTCATTATAGTTACTTGTTAAACAAATTTCATGTTTGTGTAACCAGAATGCAAAACAATTTTCAGTTTGTCGTGATTGTTTACAAGCTTGACTCCAGAGCAATAAATGAGCGTAAGTTTTAATGAAGCGGTTGGTACACAAACCATTTTTCAAACTGAATTAATATTTCAATAGTATTGTTGTGTTTTGAAGTTCTTTGTATCTATGTTACTGTCGTCTATTTTGTTTATATGTTATTACCATGTAACTATTTAACTTGACACAGATGGGGTGAGCAGGAGATAGGGGAGGCAGCAGAATACAAGTACTTAGGGGTGATGTTGCAGGAGGACCTTGGGTGGAGTGGACAGGTGAAGAGAGTGGTTTCGAAGGGAAGAAGGACCCTGGGAATGATGGGAAGAGTTCTGAAGGAAGTCAATGGTGGGGTGAAGGAGAAGGCATACACCTCAATGGTACGCCCGATGCAGGAATATGCGGGACATTCCATGTCAAATCAACTAAGTGAAAAAAAAAAGATGTCATAGAATTTAATTATTTTTTGTTTAATGGTAGTATTACGAAATTAAATGAAAATGCCCTAGTTACAATTTTTTTGGACTGTTAGTTTCTGAGTTATGAATTTTTTAAATTTTAAGAAAATGATTAATTTTGCTGCATTTGGAAATCTTGTAAT
>PNEQ01064515.1:0-10873 GCA_003012365.1 Medauroidea extradentata | reverse complement strand
GAAGGACGCGGTGTGAGACAATGGTTACCCACTTTGCATCTCTAAGTTATACGCATGTAAAATAGTGTATAAATTAACAAAAATTATTAAATAATTATTGTTTATAAATTATTTTTACTTACTTTATTGTAAAACCAATATAAAATAAGCAACTAAGCAATAATATATACGTGAGTATTTAATTGCCCTAGTAAACAATGAAAGCGTGGCCTACGATAGAAATGTATGTGATTAACATCGTGTTCACGCATAAAACTCAAATATTTAACCAACGTGTGTTACGATTATCTTCCCCCATGCCCTTCATATACACAGCGTGGACCACAGTTAATATGTAAAACTAAGATACGGGATATTTCAAATAAAATGTGGGGTTACATTAACCAACAGTATTATACAATCATAAATCTTACCAGAAAACGAGGAAATTTATTGAAAACAGCTGATTCTTCGCATTACTATACGTTTATTACGAGGTTATAATTGCAACCGATGTAGATCACGCAAGCTACATGACTAGGAGGAAACTGTGTGAAGAGTACATACAAGATATATGTATTCTGGATAAAAATTTTGAAAATGCAGGGTATTTGGTTGACGACTCTGAAGGAAATACTATAAGAGATTATATGGGTTTCATATACCTACGATAACTCTTTGGGAAACAGCCTGGTGTTGAAGTGGTCATAGAAATACTGTTCAAACTAGAAAATGAAATATTTCATGAAGGATTTGTTTATGAAGTCAACGAAATAATCACTATTTTCTCAGATGATATCACAGGAATGTAGCTCATAAACGGTTCCGAGTTTTACTGTCTACGAAGTAATATATATATATAATATTGTATGCATTTTAAATAAAACATTTGACAAAAATTATAAGCTGTGGGAAGTTTCAACATGAAGGCAGTTCTTGTTACGTGTCATTAAACAGGCGCAATAGGTCTGTATGGCGTAAGGCTTCACAACATGCACGCCAACTGCTAATTTCTTTGCTTGTCAGTTACATTACGGCTGGATTTTTGAATAAACATTTGATGTGAAGTTTAGAAGACCGACAACATTTCCCACTTTCGGAAATGTGTGATTAATTACATCTTCGTTTGTTGTACTTTATTACAATACATTTTAAGCCATCGATATTCACAAAACCCACATTCATCGAAATTTCAGTTTCTATACAAATAATCAAAATTTAACTATATTGATATTCACAAGCAGTCACCTTAGACAATTTGTCTTGTTGAGAGTTATCCAGTTAATTACATTTTTATATTCATGGGGAAAAATCGTTTTTGAATACATTATCGCAATAGGAAACATGTACACGGAGATCATAAGCTGTCACTGTCAAATAAGTTATTAGGATGTGTATAAAGTGTTGGCCTGTTAACAAACTTCGCTGTGTAATTGGAAGAATGACAGTATTTCATGACCATAGAGTAATCGATTAACACAAGAGGCAAATTACTAAACGTATTACAATTAAGCTGCAGAAAAATGAATTATTCAATTGGTCAGTTGCAGTGACAATTTGCATACACTCGAAAATTTGTTTTTGGAAGCAAGAATCTAGAATGAAATGTTTCAATCCTTCGAAATAAATTTTGTCAGCATGCGATACGTTTTAAAATAAACGTCGTTAAAAATATTATAGACTACAGAAAATGTTGTATGGGACGTAAGCATGAAGCACTAACATAGCAATTGTTTTAATATTTAACTTATTTACATAATAACTGTTCATTTAACGGCAACGTTAAAACGACTCATTTTCAACTGCACTTCATTTTTATATTAAAGTTTTTACTACATCTCTGGATGTAAAAGACATTAAAAAATGCAGTACAATATATAAAAAAATTTAAAGAACAGGACATTTTTCAAAAGATAATAGGCGGTTCTCGTTTTAAAAAGCACCCACAAAGAATCTTTTTTTCTCCAGTTCTGACAGTTTTACAACACAGGAAATAAAAAAAAGCAAAAAATAATTTCTCGTGTTCTCACCGGCAGAACTGTCTACACACAGCCCTGTCTGTTCCCTGAAATCTGGAAAGCCCCCTTTTCCTCTCCCCCCCCCCCCCCCCCCCCCCCCCCCCCCCCCACCGTCCCACCCAAATACCCTTTTCCACCGTCCCGGCCCGAGAACCGTCGCGAAGCGCGCTCGCAATATTTAACGTAACAATGCCTCTGTGAAAATTACTCCCGCTGATTTTCCGAAACAATGCGCAGCGCATTAAAATTATTCCGCGAGCCGGAGACTGCGCGGCAGGGATAAAGCAGTGCTACAAAGTGGAATAATTTCTCCCCCTTCCCACGCAACCCTTCACTCCGCCTGCGCCCGGCCGGCCCCCTCGTCTTCACTGCCTTCCCCGAATTCACCCCCAGCCAACTACTCATTTTCCTCCATGCCAACAGTTAATTAGTTACGGAGACACACTCGTGCACCTGTCTCCTGTTGTCTCCAGGAACACGCGTCAACTACAACCCCCATTCCACCCACGTGCTAATTCTAGATCTTCCACATCGCTCGTCACGAAACTCCATCCCTTCCCGAGATTCATACTGTGGTGTCCTTGAGACAAGGGATGGTTGCGATGGCAACTGCTCCTCAGGGATGATGTCTTCCGTGGCAGAATGGAAAAATCAAGAGGGGGAAGTTTTACGGCTTCAGTCAGTTAATTATTTCTGTATGTCGCTTTTCCTGCCACTGTGTTCGCATGGACGAGAGAGCCCCAGAACGCCCAATATCCACGCGTGTTCAACACGCATGTTGGCTTCAATGCTTGAACAGTGACGAAACATATTTTATCTTAAGACAGCTAGTTCTGGTTCCTTCCGTTAACTCGAATTAAAGTGTTTCTTATGCCGGAATCGCAATAGAGCGGTGGACGCAACGCGAATAAATATTTTGTCATCTCACCTGTGCCAATGCTTCTACGAGGTCTGCTCGTTCAAACTCGCATGTCCGACGCGATTTACCAAGCAGAACGTACTTATATTTTGTATTAATATTTTATTCGTGTCGTTGATGCAACAAAGCTTGAAGGTTGACTGAAATTACGTACCGTAGTGTTAGCTAAACTGGTAATAGATATTAAACGACGTTATTGATTTACTGGAGATTTTAATTTATTCCAGCGAATCACTAACTTTTTATGCAAACGTGTAATTTTGACAGTAATTTCAACCATATGATGCTATTGGTGCTTAAAAAATACATGGAAATTAGACTACAAAATAATGTCATAATTACGTCAGTATCTGTCGTACAAGGATTATGTAGTGTCAAGGAAACACTTATATTTATACAACTTTCTTCTTAGTTATTTGTTGCAAGGCTACAACACTATTATACACCATAAGGAAAACGTTTTGGGTCGCAACGCGCTATTCGCGTCACGTCTGTCGTGCCATTGTGATTCAAGTTTTACTTATAAGTAAAAATTAGGGTATATTTTTTTTTTTTTGGAAATTTAAACAGTGGAACAGGATGTAATACAAACAAAACGAAAATGTTAACAGTACAGAAGTTTAAGTATTGATTGACGATCGATGTCTCAGTCCTGGTGCCAGGTGATGATGTACATGAAGCAGGGCATTAGAGTAACTTCTATCCTGAGTTGTAATAACTTTGGCGCTAATGGTACCGTCATATCTGCCCAATTGTTTTTAGTATATAACTAATTAATAAACCAAAAGAGTACCTCTTAAGGGCGCCGTCTACTAGAATAGAGAATAGTGAAGAGGCGCGCAGACCTTTAACAATCCTGATTTTGTTCGAAAACCATTCAACATGTTGTCACGCGGTTAGGCTACGAAAATTATTTAAGGATCTAAGTACAGGTATATAATTTTGCTATTTACTGTTATCGTCCCTAACATGTTTTTTTTTTTTTTTTTTTTTTTTTTTTTTTTAGTGTGAAAGTGACCGAATCGGGACTTTTGACGCTGATTTTTATGTAACAGTAATCATTTTCACGATATTCTGAATATTATAGACCTGTAGAGCGACTCTTTCCCTTTCGTCGCGTAAGATAAAATGATAGTGTTGTCGCTGAAAGTCCCGTAGTAAAAACAGTTCGGCGGGAAGCTTGCACGCTAGTTCAGCGCTTGGCTCGTTGAGGCGACGCGGCATTTGATGCGCGCTTCAAGGTCGACCTTACTGCTCCGTCGCTTTGGAACCTCTCGCGCGCGGTTAGACGGCGCCCTTAAAGAGTATTTAAATGTAGCAATAAATAGACATATTTACCAACACACGGAGACGGGTAAAGTTACACAACTTGCTTTACAAGCTGAGTACTGAAAGTTGAAGTACTAGCGACCAGTGACAGAAATCAGACTAGGAATCAACTTCACGTGTACAAACAAACATATTCCTGTCCCTTCTTGAGCATTTACAGTCCTAACAGGATAAACAAAGATACAGAGTGATAATTCTACGTAACGGTAGCCAAGAAAACAGAAAATCTATAATTTATTACCCTTCCGTATACACAAAATAATGAATGTCACGCTGCCCAGAAAATCGATATTTCTGTAAAGTGTCTTTAATTAATATGTTTTGCAGGATTAACATATTTGGCATTTTAGACTATTTTAAGAGTATATTTATTTAGTGCCGAATAAAGTGTTGGTAAAGATACTGACATACAACGTTGATTGTGACGGTATGATTACTGCACGTTTTCACTTTACAGACCTATTAAGAGCGCGTTTACACCTTACATTTTTAACCGGACAACTGTAGACAAATGAACATTTTGCGTCAAGTTTCGCACCATATTTAACAATGCCATTCCTATAAATCATAAGATAACACTTGAATTCGACAAAAAAATTGTAGGCTGTGTATGATTACAGCTATTTTGCAACAATGAGTAAACATTTTACGACAATAAGTACTAAACAGAACACATTTACTATTTTGATATTTACGAGAATTTTCCTATGTTACCTAGCTAAAATATGCTTGAAAATTTATTGGCATACTATTCACTGCATTGCAATATAAATAACTTTCAGTAGCAAACAGCTTGTATAAAATTTCCTACTGCTGATATGGAAACAATACATAAGTGAGCATGTTCAAAAAACAGGCTTCTTCCTGGCTTCCTTAACACCTGTCTGCGCATCATAGCCCTCACACCAGTCTAATGGAAGATCAAGACAAATATAACTATCACATAAAACTATGAGAGATATTTCAATTGATTTTATAGACGTAATACCCTATTTTCTTTCTTAGAAATATATGTCCTACTCAGAAAAAAATAATAATTTCTGGTGATGTCAGAGTCTAGTTTATTTCTAATATTGGTTACAAAAATACGTAAACAAATATATTATTGTAATTAAATACGTTCAACACATATGAAACTTAAAAAAAAGTAAAATTTCATGCATTATTGTCTAAACTTGAAAATTTAAAAGTTACCTTTAGCTAATTATGTTTATTATAACATCACGTCAATAAGTTTATCACACACGACTTCCCGTGTTCATATATTATTATTTCTGCTACTTTATACATTGCAGATGAGTAAACCTTTTAAATACACTGGCAACACTAATGCAAACTACCGACTTAGACGTACGTGAAAGGGGCTTACTTTAATAGGCAAACTGTGTGTGCATGTGTAGGTGTGCGCGCACGTCTAGCTAAGAAAATTATTTTAGAAATAATTTACGAAACTACCAACTTTAAAACTAAAATATTATTTATAGAAAAAGTTTTAGCAATTCTGCAAAGTGGAAGAATTTAACAAGGTTTTCTCAAAGATTTCTTCTTAGATATATCAGTTATTTTTGATCTTATATCTAATTATTACAAACAAAACACGAAAAATCTTGAATTGCAAGCATTTGTTCACAAGTTTAACACTAAACAAATGTTTGAAAATTACCATAAATATTAATCGAACCAAATCAAAACGACCTGGGTAGAAAGCGACTTATTTGAACAACTTCACCTGCCTGTCATAAAAATGAAAATTATCTACCTCGCTCTGACTGAAAAATTATCTCTACAGTCTCATTAATTCCAGTTTTGTGGATGATCATAGTTAATTGTTCAAGTACGGCTGATAAATATCTCGGTTGGTAATTGACATCGCTTAGATCGCTGGTGTTTCAAAACTTCTGCACATTAAATATTTTCCAGTTGCTAGGAAAAAAGTATTATAGAATATTTTTGAGTATTATTTAGCTGTTTGGGAAAATAAGAGGTAAGCAATTACCCGAAAAAATCATAAGAAGGAAAATGTAAATTAAGTGGGATGGTGTTCCAAAGCAGTGAATTGTCATAATTATAACTTTTTCACCTCGGATATTATCGAAAATAAATTTTCGACAATCCGTAAATGGTACTTTTGTACAACTAATTACATTACTACATATCACAGACTGTCTCATTTTTGGAGCAGTGATGGTAGATAAGGAAAAGAGATATTTTTCCAATATCTGCCATCAGTGCTCCAAAAATAAGAAAGTATGTGACTATGTAATAAAGTAAGAAAGTGTACAAAAGTGCAATCTACGGATTGTCGAGCCTTAATTTTCTTATTAGCAAAGGGAAAAAGTTATGTCGAAAATTGTGAAAATTCACTGCTTTGGCGCTTAATCCCCCTTAAGGCGTCGTATTGACGTCTTAATAACACAGTTACGTCTTACATGAATAATCACGAAGCGTACTGTTCAGGGATCCACTTTTAGCGTCCAAGCGTAAGCCCATCTCTATGAACCCTAGTGAACCCTGCCTTAACGCAGTCGGTTGGGTCCGGGTGTCGAAACGCCAATGCGATGAACCGAGGGTTTAGGGTGCCACAGCAGATCGCATCAGTGCCTCTGACTTGCACCTCGCCATGCAAGCCGAGGTTTTATAAAACATGAGTCGATACGTCGGAGCGTCTTCTTTCGCCCAACTGACTAGCGAGAGGTGCATCCCCCCTCCCCCACAAATTGTATCCCGCGTGTGTGTAGATAGCGGCGACACGTTGACTGTATATAACTACGATCATCAAACGAGTTGTCACAATGTAAGGTTGGTTTCACGGCATTTAATTGGGGACTTGGATGCCATACCATGCTAACTCCAAAATCTAAGAATTAGCAAAAAATAAAAAAAATCTTCATTGTGTGCATTAATTTTTATCGGAAATCTGTTACTGATCACAGTCAAATAATTATATGTTGATTAGTGAAGAATTCAATGTAGTTATAAATTTACACGAATAAAATATTACCTTTTAGCGATATTTCTTTTAGCATGGTTTGTAATACAGGTCTTATACATTTTATCATTTGATCTTTCGGTCTTCCAGAGGGTTGGGTGGTACCTAATAGTAAATTGTGAACAGGGTTACTCATTTTTCATTTTATTAATAGTTTATTTAGCTTAAAAGTAACATAAAACGTATTTAAGTAGCACAGATATTTGAGATATTTGGTCTTTACCCACACAATGAATCTAAATCAGAATATTACGGTTTGGTAATAACTTGTAACTAGTATAATCCACGCATAGCGTAGTGTCGGAGGTGCAGAAGCTGAGGGCAGACGTCAGCCGGCGCAGAGCTGGGGTCGGGGCGCTAATGAAGATGCGTTAGTGACGCCCCGGGGAGCCTTGCTTGCTCGGGCGTCGAGGCGGTGCAACTGGGCCTTCATAGTATCGGCGAAGATGAGAGGGGCGGTGGCGCTTCCCACAGCGCAATTTCCACGAGGCACGGCGCCAGTGTGGCAAGCGCAAACACATACCCTGCTCGTCATTAATAGGATGCCTTGTTCGGCCGCCGACAACCCCATCCGTCCTGTACGCTACAATGAAGCCAACTTGTACACGATGACTCAGGACAGAGCGTGTTGCTTGTGCGTAGGGGCAGCTTTAAGCAACATTTAAACACTTATAAATTTTAATTTGTCCTTTAATTTAGTGCTCGTTAAAAAAAAAATCTCTAGAACTACGCGTCTTTATATATCTGTACCTCGGAGGCAACCCCCAAATGTCCCTTTTTGTCAAAATGCACTTTTTACCGTAAAAATGACCACAATTATAAGTACTTAGAAGTGGTATATAACACAACGTCAGTGTTGTTTCAAAAAATTTGTTTTCGGGCACTAAACAGCTGGATTCACGAGTGAATTACACTCTTCAAACTGCTCTCCTGAAAATTATGATTTTTTGTGACATACTGTCTTATGCCTCCGAGGTACAGATATAGAACACATAACTTGCTAATTATTGACCTATGTACGTGGCGTATGAACTGTGTTTTAGCGTGCCAAGTTTATTCTACTCCACGCGAAAACGCAAATACATTTATATACAAAGACATCTTCATAGAACCATGTTATTATTTTATTCGTTTAATTTCAGCCCGTTTATTAGAAAACATATATGGGGAGCTTTATAAATGACTACAAATGGTTTTTTAATGCCGCTGTAACTACGAAGATACCGCCCAGGATTCATCAAACATAATACTAGCAGCATGCGTTGGACTTTACTAAAAACGTCCCACAAATAAAATTGTGGGATCGCCACGCAAAGTCCCACGGAAAATAAAGAGTTCAAACATAAGTTCTGCACACCTGTCTGGCGTGCGAACAGAGGTCGAGTATGGCAAGAGGACCTTTATCACGTCCCTATCTCCCTGCCCCACATGCGGACAAATACATCCACTACATATTTGAATAAAAGCTTTACACTTTGGGTACTAAAAATTCCAATTGTGAGTACTTTTCTCCTTTTGCGATGCCAAGGACAGTTTTCAGATCATCATTGCGACGTAATTATTATATCAGTAAGATGCATTTAAAAATTCCGAACTTGCAAGACATAGCTAAAGTATGCGTACAGATGCATACTACATTTTCACTAGAAGTACGTAACTTAAACCTGTCGCATATCTAATACTAGCAATGCATTTAATTGTGTTTGAAGTAAGATTAAATTCAAACATTATAACATGCGACGCATCTCGTTTCATCTTATGACTTAGAGTAAAGTTAGATGATTCTGTGATACTTAAGACTTTTATGCTACTGTTTCGAAAATGTTATGTTATGCTATTTGTATTTATTGCAATCAATAGAGGGATTCTTTACTAACAGTTTCACTGACATTTTGTTTTTAGTAAGTTTGGTAGTAAAAGTAGGTAACTTCATGATATTCTAGTAAGTCCCTGATAGTGTTTAGGTTACTCTGTGATCGTATCGTCTTTACAATTAATTGTTTTTGACTGAAGAATATATTACTTTAATTAAATTAAATAGTTCATAACATTGAAATGGAGGCCGGGTGCATATGAACGGCCATAACTATACACGATATTCCACAACGTAACTAACAAATAAAAAAATAATTAAAACATCAAAACAAATTTACAGGAATAATTACATCACTTGCTCTAACGCCCGTTGGAAATGTTTAATCATATTGAAATGAAGTTCCGGGGCGTTATAACCGGCCATAATAAAACTTCATTGCGCTCAACATAATATAAAAATTGGAAAAAATAAAATATTAAAAATAAATACACGCAAAAATTATAGCACTAACATCGTTGGAAATTTTCGGCCACTTTTCAATGAAGTTATGGTGCCCCTGAGAGCCAAAACATAATATAATATTACGAAACATAACAAAGAGTAAAATGATAAAGGGAAAGTAAACACAATTAAAAAATTAAAACATTTGAAAAATTAAACAAAAAATATATGAAGATAGCATTTGTAACCTATTAAGTGTCTTTGGTAGTTTTTACACGTGGTTTATTCCGCTTTAAGACATGTCAGCGCGAAACTTGGAGAAAATTTCCAAAATTAAAAAAAAAAAAAAAAAAAAAAAAAAAAAAAAAAAAAAAAAAAAAAAAAAAAAAAAAAAAAAAAAAAAAAAAAATTACTACACCTTGATCGCGTGGAACGAAACTTAAATATCAAATTTATATGTTATTTAGTCCTGTAAATGGCATTAAAATGACATATATGCAGTGAAAATGCTCCACTACTTTTTTCACGGCCAGTAACTACCTAATCCGCCATACTTCGCTGAACAAATAAATTCGTAACACTTCGTACAATTGTTTCAAGATGGAGCGAGCGGACTTACAAGAATCCTGAATGCTTCTGACGTTTTACGAAAAAACCTGAAACGTTACGTAAACTTTTCAGCATGTTGTTTCGCAATATCAAAATGAATAACAAGTAAGCCTTGAATCAATAAATTCAAATTATCAAATTTTTAACCTAGCTTATGAGTGTTTTGACTCAATTTTAGTTAATAAGTAAAAACATTTCTCTGTGACGAAATAAAATCCTTCTTGAATTATAATTTGTAATCTTTGTACAGTTTTTGTTATAACACTCAGAAAATTTTTGAGATAGCATTTATTTATTAAGGTTCAGCGAACGGAACGTAATTCAGGAATTTTTTCTCAAAACATAACGACAAAGATTTAGGAAGATAACTTGCGTAAATTTACGTATTTTTATGGTAAAGTGAGAATTTTAAAATAATAGCTAAGAAATAATTTTTGAAAATCTTTCGATAGTTACCTTAATATATTACTCATTTATATTAACCCTTGCTACAGCATTAGCCATGATTTTAAAAATGAAAATAATTTTAATATCTAATTTTTACAACAGCGTCCCGTAAAAATATAATATTGTCACAAGTTTGAGACATAAAACTTTATATGTGGGCAATTCCCACGAGTTCTTTAGGATAGAGGTCTTATAATTACAAATAAAAGAGTTAAATTAAGTACTGGATTTAATAGCTCACAAAGCTATGAAATACACAAAACAGTAATCAACTAGAACTCTCACAACACAATTAGTTATGCACACAATTACTCCTGTGTCACAGA
>PNEQ01064514.1:0-16268 GCA_003012365.1 Medauroidea extradentata | reverse complement strand
CACGAGTGACCACTGGGAGTGCTATGTGCAACTACTAGCAAAAAAAGACTCGTTAAGTTGCTCGTCTTTCTGTTAGGTACATAATCTTTGGCTGCCATTAGTTCATGACCAGTCGCAAGGCGCCACAATCGCTACGCGTACTCGGTCAAAGATGTTAACATAGGAGATACCAATCTAGTAACACCTTATTTTTTCTATGAGTATGCTTTAGTCATCAGGATACATACACAACATGAAATTCCAAAACTGGGATCTGGTCAGTTAAAACAAGGAACAAACAGAAAATAAAATAAATAACAAGAATATAAAAATAGCTAAGTTGATATGCGACACAACGATGAGTCGAAACAAAAACATAAACAGAAATACAGCAAAACAACACAACGATGAGACTAAGCAAAACACAAAGATGTCGGACACAAACAGAAAAAACAACAAACGACACAAATGATGAGACGAAACAAAACACAGTAGTTTTCCAAACAGTTAGTATTTCAGTTCTCATAGTTTTCTCATAACGGGGTGTCAAAATCTAAATTTGCTTGTTAAGTTGCAGTGCAAATAGTGAAAACCAACTGACCTACTTAAACAAAATAATTCACTGTGAACTTACATCCCAAGAGCTATGCAATAAAACATTAAAAAAAACCCACAACACAATATTTTGAATTAAAAAAAATCTGCAAAAATACAGAGAAAAAGTTGCAATTTCATAATTTTTTTTAAATACAAGAAAAGGTCGCGAAATTTTTTCAAGTGTTTTATTACGTAGCGAATAGTATGTTATTTCACTGTGAATTATTTCACGTACGCACCGTTATGAGAAAACTACGCAATATAAAATTGTTTCGTAAGAGTAAACTGCACTCACAAGTATCGTCTATAAAACTAACACTATTTCATATAAATATAAAATTATGATTTTATTACACTTGAACACCCTCAAGAGTTAACCGTTTTTTTGCGTAAAAATGGTAACGGTATATGTTGAATGCCCTGGCAGGGACAAAAAAGTTGAATAGCTGTAGGATTCCAGCTACACCACATATAACGCGCTAACCGTTTCGCGACTTGGGACAGACGGCGCCACTGCATTTATAGGTACGTAAAAAATTCCGTCGTTATTATCTAGCGACACGTTAGAATTTACTGGCCTATACACACCCGGACACACTACGTGACGTTATTTATTTTAATTATTTCGTCTTTAATTTTCTTTTCTGCCGAAGTTATAAGATGCTGCGTCACCTCTTTAGTTAAAAATATTTGTTATTGTTTAATAAATGAAGGATGTGATGACTTACCGGCAATGTTTATTTATACAAACACTAGCTGTCCCGTTGCGGCTTCGCCCGTGTGTACTATGAAAAAGAGTAACTAACTTTTAATTACGTATTAATCGATGGTGTTACTATATTCTCTGTATATCTTTAAAATATGAAATATGAAGCTAGCTTTTAAATAGCCTAATACAAATACAAACAGCTTTGTCCAGTACACTTCGCTGAGCGTACTTTAATTGCAGAACCTCTTTGTTTTTAATTCATCTTTATTTCTCTATGATAATCGATAACTGTCTTTTGTAGAGCAAAAAAAAAAACGTATCAATTGCAAATTTTGAGTTATTTATCCGTGGTCAATATTCACTTTTCGGGAGTTCTGTAACATTTTACTACTTGTCACACCCGTAATTGTCGAATTTGAAAAAACCCGCATTTCTGTTTTTAGATATTTATGTAAAATTTCATTTTGAAGCAAAAACCATCTCGATATCTCGAATAGTTTGGGAGATACGGATGATTACTTGGAAACCCGTTTTATTTTACCAGCTTTCAAGGACGAATATAGAAGAATCCTGAAATGACTTTTTAGGTATTTACGTATGCTTCATTTTAAAGCACAAACCACCTCGATATCTCAAATGGTTCAGGAGATACGGATGATTAATGGAAAACACGTTTCATTTTTTTTACCGGCTTTCAAGGGCAAATTTCGAAAAATCCTACAACTGCTTTTTATACATTTGCATGAGCTCCATTCTGATGCAAAGATCACCTCGATATCTTAAAAGGTTTAAGTGAAATAGAGGATCTATCGAAAACGTATTTAACGGCTTTTCACCCTCTTAATTTCCGAATTTCGAAAAATTTAAAAATTATGAAATATGCATTATATTAGGCAACGTTTTGAAGTAAAAATATTTGAAGTAAAAATATTAACAATATATCATCAGGTTAGAGAGTTATCGAGAATTTCGCGAAAACATGTTATGCCCTCTTTCACCGCTTTAATTTTCGATTTTCGAAATTTCCTAACTTAGTGGTGCCTACGCCGTGAGGGGAAGCTACGCTGAAAATTTCACGTTTATAGGTCCAGCGATTTAGGCTGTAGGTTGATGAGTGAATGAATGTGTGGGGCACTTAATTTTAATAAAAGAAAATGAAGTATCCTGACACACTCACTCACTCACTCACTCACTCACTCATCAACGCACAGCCCAAACCGCTGAACCTAGAACCGTGAAATTTTGAGGGAAGCGTCCCCTTGCCCCGTAGGCACCCACTAAGAATGAATTTTTCTAAATTCGATAATTAAGGGGATGAAAAGGAGTGAAATGTGTTTTCAAAGAACCCCTGACATCTCATCAACCGGGAAAGCTATCATAATTTTTATAACTTCATAATTTTGCCTAAAGAAATGCACATTTGCAATTTTTTCGATTTTGCGAAATTCGAAAATTAAGGTGGTGAAAAGCCGTAAAATGTGTTTTTCATTAATCCGTGATTTCTCCTAAACAATTACAGATAGTGAGGTGAGTTTGTCTTTAAAATGATGTTTAAGTAAATATCTAGAAAGGATTTTTAGAATTTTTAGAAATTCGTCCTTGAAAACTCTTAATAATATAAAACGTGTTTTTAATTAATCCCACTTATCTCCTAAACAAGTGGAAATATTGAAATTATTTCTGCTTTAAAATAAATCTTACGTAAATATCATACTAACAATTTCAGAATTTTTCGAATTTTGTCCGAGAAAGCTGTTAAAAAAAATAAAATGTGTTATGAAATAATTATCTCTACCGCTTATACCCGTTGAGATATCGAGATGATTTTTGATAAGAATGAAGATTATGTAAATATCTACAAATAAAATTCAGGATTTTATGAAATTCGAAAATTAAGGATGTGAAAAGCAGTAAAATGTTACAGTCTCCCAAAAAACGAGAATGATCCGGCGAAATAATTAGACAGTTGTTTCTGTTTGCCAACCTACTCATAAATAAAACCTCTTTGGACTGTAGCCTGGTACTACGAAAGAATTATCACGGCCTGCATTTAAGCATTCACTCAGGTTTTGTATAAAATTTGTGGTGTGGGAGGGGTGGGGTTACGGGTTCGTATCCCGTGCAAGACTTTGCGATAGGAATTACTATGACATCATACAAGCATAGCCTATTGCGCGCGCTCTTTACACTGAGCTAAGGCAATTTATAGTTCGCTGTTATTGAGTACGCTAGCTATTAAATGCCTTCATCACATATTTTATCCAGAGTTATTATTTACATTGCATAATTTCACGCCGGCAAAGCCGCAGCCGGCCAGCTATTTTATAGAGAAATAAAGATGAATTTATAACAAAGATGTTCTGGAATTAAAGTACGCTCAGCGAAGCAGACTGGAAAATGGTGTTTGTATTTGTTGTCTTAAAGATATACAGAGAATATAGTAACACCATCAATTAAAACGTAATTAAAAGTTTGTTACGCCTTTCTATGGTACACGCGGGCGAAGCCGCAAAGGGACAGCTAGTTTTATATATATATATATATATAACGAAGTATGAAAGTTTACAGATTTTAGTTCATACTCCGTCAGAATAACAAAACGGATTTTCTTTGTTGAGTTTCGTTTCTATGGACACTAGAATATAACGTTACGACGCATTTATATTTACATGTTTATGCTTTATAACATTCTGTTCATATGTTATTATTGCATAATGTAATACCTCATTCATTTTTAATTGTTAAAAAATTAAATTTTAAGCCTAAGTATATAATAAGTGAATTCGAATAAAAAAAACCATTATAAAGGTCAAAACACTGCCTCTGTGGTAATGCTCTACCCAAGAAATAATGAAAAGTTCTAATACCAATCGGGACCGAAAATGCTATTAAGACATACTGAATGCAAACTTTACAACCTAATGCCATTAATAAACAGGATGTTAATGAACAACAGCGGCAAACACCGGCAGGTGATTCCGTATGAAAAATCAAGTAGAAATTATATTTTGAATTTTCGCCTAAACTTAATAGTGAATGTCCAAATTTATAATAGTATGCCCCCAAAATATCGGAAACTAAATGTCATTAAAAACAATATTTTCAGCAGTGCTTAATGCTGTTGGGACCTTCAAAAGAACAGCAAATACAAATTGGTACCTTCTACTCTTATGAAAATAATAGGGGTGGCTATCGTCTAATTGCATACAACATTTTTACTGTCATGATTTTCGAATATTTGAAGATGGTTTATTGAAAAATGAGACCTGTACAACAAAAAAAGGTCCACTTTTTGCAACTGACTAGGGCATACCGTTTATGCTAAAAAAAAAAAAAAAAAAAAAAAACACTTGAATATTCGTGCAGACATACTGAGCCTAGAGCTTAGACAATCCTGCGAAGATCAATTTGATGTGTGCAGCGTAATAGATGACGGTGAACATCCATAGTAGACAACAACTACAATACTGTTAAAATCGCAGCTAAGTATGTTTCTTGCATTCTGCGTACATATTGTAGCAGTTGTGAACGAAAATGGTAGGTCCCAGGCAGTTGAAACTTGTGCAAATGTATTGTGTTCGTCATGCTGATAATAAACCAAACACGAATAACTTCGTGAGGTAATACTTGAAAAAGAAAAATAACAGTACAGTGTCGGTATCAATGTTGTTGCTCTAAAGTTTGACAGCACAACCGCCACAGCGGTCTAATGGTCACGATACTTATCTCCCTACAAGGCGATACGGTTTTGATTACCGTCGGGAGTCACACCAATTTTCACATGTGGGAATCGTGAGGGTACGATGACGTTGGCCAGTGACTTATATCGTGGATCTCCAATTTTCCTCATCCTCCATTCCCAGTGCAACTCCATGTTCACGCCATGTAACCCCTTTTCGGCTCTCATAATCTTAAATGTTACGAGCCGCCAAAATCTCTTCGTTCATTCTGTCAGTATTCCTACAAGAAATCCTTTATGCTTGTTGCTGATTCTAAAGTAATTAAAACGTTTTTAAGTTTGTTGTTATTTGTGGCTGTTAATGTGGTTTTTTTATTTCATTTCTTGTGAACAGTACAGTGGTATGCATTGCTATAACGTAATAGCCTACTTTAATTTTTAAATTCAGTTCTCCCACGATCGCAACCCGCACAACTATGTCAGCATGTGTACTGCAATAAAAATATTTTTTATTAATTTTTAAGAGCGTTTTTTTTTTCGGTCGGGTTATTCTATGCACTTATAGTTCGTAACAAATGAAAATAGACGTATTTACGCTTAGATAGGTCAATTCTGCTTGTAAACACCACAGTAGTTACAATTATCTTTAACGCTGTAAAATATATATTAGCACTTGTCGATAACTCAAGCGATGGTAGCAAAACTCATCGGTTTCATTACGTAATATTCGTTATAAAAGTAGTTAGGGTGATCAAATTGGGAAAAGCATTGGTATTATTTTTGCATAAACAATTATTTTAAATTTGTGTGAAATAATGTTAGTTTTATAGGCATTAAATTCAGTAGCACTGTAGTAAAAAAACATATCTTAGCCAGTTTTCCCATAATGTCATTTCGAAGTCAAAATTTGCGTGTTTTACTTTCTTATCCAATGCAAAACTCAATAAACATCACGAAATGAATTAAAAAAAAAACATGGAAACCACATGTTATTGGCTACCGCTTGACATATATAAAAAACCATACAAAAATTAATTATTGTAATTTCGAATTTTTTCCCTACCATATAATGGATACATTCGTAATATAACCAAGGTAGTCGAGGTGTTTGTTGCGTTGCGAGATACAGTAGCCAAGATTAAGCTATTTGTTTTATCTGCTCCCTGAACAGCTGCAACAAACTTGTGTGGACGGAAGAGTGTATTCAGCGATTTAGACAGGCGAAAATGACATTGATAATAATAATAATAATAATAATAATAATAATAATAATAATAATAATAATAATAATAATAATAATAATAATAATAATAATACAATAGTTTGAAATGACTGTCGTGTTCATACACCTGTCAGTACCAAAACAATCGAACAAAAGTATAGTAGCAGGGTATTTAAAGACGACCTAGAAGTCCACACCTCCATTAATAATAAAAAGAAATGCTGTCTAAGGAGACAGTGGTGCTGAATTTATAAAACCTGGAAGACTGCTTCTCACCGTTTTCAGTTTCATGGCAAAGTTTTTGTCTGGATACTACCATCCCAAATTTACTGTCAACACTGTTTGCAGTCAAGAGCGAAAGACTGCCAGAGTTTGATAACGTATTAGCCATGTCGTGGTATTCTGTCAGATGTATTATTATCCTTCAATACCAGTTCGTGGTAAATAAAACTGTATTACCATTTTGATCGATCATGATCATATATTGTGCTTTTGTTCCCCACTGAAGATGTCAGTTGAGGTCCGGCATGAAGTTGTAAAGACGTATCCACGTTTATTTAATTTTTAATTTATTTATTTATTTATTTTTTTTTTTTTAGAATTTGGTACGTAACTAGAATACAATTCGTACATAGAAAACTATCATAAAATTACATCAATAGATCTTAAGTATTTCCTTATGATTTATCAATGTTATGAGGAAAATCATGAAACATCATATCCTTGTGTACTCACCACAAAATAATGGTATTTGTATTCTGTGATTCTAGCGCAAGTGTAGTAGCATAGTAAATAATTCATTTAAAAGGAATATAATTTATTAGAATACAAACAAATTGCTATCATAAATATATATTGGGATCAGCATGATGGTGTTTTATAAATATCAGTGATGTTATGAAATAATAATATCTAGAAATAGCAATTGTATTGTATTCCCTGTGATGTCCGTTTCCTCTTGTTTAACTTTCAATGACTTTCTCTCCACCTTTTCCCATCTGTTCCTAGCGAATATAACAAGCCAATAAGACAACAGTAGAGTGCCCAAAAATAGCACAGCCATGAAGGTACGACGTTTGAAATTAGGAAAGCTGAAAATTACTAAGGATGAAACAAGTTCGTCTCGAATTCTGTGAGAATACATTCGAGACTAGCCAGTTTGTAAGCCCGTGTAAATACGCCCTGTAAAAGGTTAGAGAATACCAATACTCAGATGGCATTGGTTGATAATGGGACTCGTATTACGTGTAGATATTTCTGACTTGTGATTCACTGACCTGGTTAAGCATAAAATTGTCAAATGGTCCACAAAACAGAACATTCCTGGCTTTTACGTAAGCAGTAGATCCGTAGCACACTCTGATATGCAGGGACTAAAATTGCGTTACAAAGCAAACAACTTGCGTTTCTAAATTTTTCGAGCTACCTGTTAAACGTAGTTCAAGTAGTTTCTTACAAAACGGAATATTTAATGTGCATGATGTCCGTCATTATCATCAGGACCCGAAATATTGTAAACTTAGTTTTGAATCTCTTTAATGTGGCTTAATACGTAGGGATACCTGTTTTTCGTGAAAAGAATCTTGCCTCACTTTGTTTCGGTGCCTTACGCGCACATCTGCAGTTCTGCTTCGTGGTCAGTGATTGGATATTTTAGCTCTCATGAGCCTAGGGATTCTACCGGCAAATCGCAGACGTGTGGTGTTGCAGGAACTTAATTGTAATTGGCTCAGTCAAATAAGATACGGCTCTTCACATAGACACGCTGCCAATGATCATGAAGTAGAATTGCAGATGTGCACGTAAGACACTGAAACAAGCTGGGGCAAAATTCTTTTCGCGAAAAACAGGGGTCCCTATTAATACGTCTCTATTCAGGATGATTTATTTTAAGTTAGGCCTAACTGGACATAACCGAGACTAATATTCAAACTAATATATTTGTACTTTGGAGGCATAAGACACCATGTGACAAAACTTTTATTTTTCAGGAGAGCGGTTTGAAGACTGTGATTCACTAGTGAATTCAGCTGTTTAACACCCAAACATGTGATTTTTTTTTAGCACAATACGGACTTTGTGTTGTATGCAACTAGAAAGTACTTAAAACTATGTAACTCTTTATGTTCGAAAGGGAATTTTTGTGAAAGAGTGGACACGGTGTCTCATGCCTCCGAGGTACATATATGAATTTGATACAACATTTTCCACAAAAATAAATAACTTCTATATTTGCACGCTGCACAATGATATCCCTGAACGTAGGTTCACTTGTTTGGCTATGCAGGATATAATTCGTTAAATTTCTCTGCTCTCTTATAAAATATGCATCACAGAATGTGTGACCTTGAAAGTCCCGACAGTGACGTTATAAACGTAGCAACGTGCTTCTGTTCCAAAACGTCGTAATAATGCTAGGCATTGAATACAGCATTAAGGCCAATCATTCCGCAAAGTATCTGGTAGTTTTCAAGATTTTTTTGTTCCTGATAACCGTAAGAACGGCTTTATTCTGCACATAATAGTAAATAAACACAATCGTCAAACTAGATGCGCAAATTAAAAAAATGTTATTTTTACCAGCTTCAGCCGGGACTTGAAACCTGAACCTCTCGCACCGCAAGCCCGCGCGCTACCCGACTGCGCCATGGAGGTCAGCCTGGTTTTCACTGGTATTCAGAGATCACTCCACAGAAATGCTGGTATGATTTATTAACACATGTCATGGCCATTCCTCTAATAATTTCATTTGGCTGTTCAAGAGGCAGTGAAAATAATATAAACATCAATAAAAATAATTACAGAACTTTTCTTGTTATAGACGATTAGTAAAAATTTCTTATTTCCGTCTAAATTAATGACAACTTGCCAGAGTGATATATGTAATTATTCCTCTTACTTAGGCGACAGGGTAGTCACGAAGTATTTTGCAACACGTCCAATCAAATGCCCTCGCTATGGTGGCACAGTTTTATGGTTAGAACGGACAGCAAATAAAAGAGCGACTGTATCTCGCGAGCCCCAACTTCACCGTGACTGGAGACACTTAGTGCGCTGCAGGTAGGGCCTAAACTATATTTATAGTCTGAGAGAATTTTTAAAAAATCAGCAAATTCGATCACTTTTTCAGGTCAATGTTGTCAGATGAGAAAAATGTTACAAACATAACGTGGCCAGATTTTAGGTGGGGTGTTTATTTTGTTCAGTGCATCTTTCTTGTAGTGTTCCATGAAAATGTTGAATATGAAGGGTGAGAGTGAAGAGCCGATTGCCATGACATCTGTTTGCTTGTAAAATTGATCTTTCAACGGGAAATAGGTTCTGCTAGTACATGAGGTAGGCCTAATGAGTTCCATGGTGGTTGTAATATGTAGTGTTCATCGTTCCTTTAATGTGCTGTCATTTTCCAGCCTGGTTTATATCTGAGTGTTTCAGGTACATGAACATTGGTGAAAAGGCTTTGTACATCAAAGCTTACTAACTAGTCGTTTGGTGCTAATTGTTATTCCAGGGCTTTGGCAATGTAATGGCGAGAGTTTTTTAACAAATGACGTGTGGCTCACGAGTGTTACCGTTATTATTTTGTAAGAATTTATTGTTTTTGTCATTGATAACTCCATGAGCTGATGATAGACCGCAAAGGCATATCCTGTTCATGGATTTTCAGGAGACCGTACATGTGATGTGGTTTGCTGCTGTGTCGTGTTAGGCCAGATTTACACATTGACCCATTGGAAGGAAGAAATGCCAATGACCAAGAAACGGCCAGTCGCTATTTACACACTGGTACAATTCATTTTTAACCATTCATTCGGCCAATTTAAATGCCATGATAATTGCGGGTCATGTTTATTTGAAAATTGCTGCAACTACATTCATGCTCTATGTTTATGTGCAGAATAATGTCCACTGATCCAATTCAACACTTCATGTAACAATATTTTCCTCTCAAATAAGAAGAAAAAAAGTGTAAAATCACAACACCAATGCATTTACCAACGTGTAAACACAGACCAAGTTAACGCCAACACACACGCCAATCTCTTTGATGGTTGGACCAAAAACCTACAATGAATGGCAAACCTTCCAACACATGGCAATATTCCAAGATCGGCCAAGCACCATTTACACACTGGTCGACTCCTTCCAAAGTCGGGTGTTGGGCCAATATGTAAAGCTGTACTGTCCGAGATGTGTTCTTTGTATTTATTCAGTGTTAGTTACACCTTGTGTTCACTGCATACTGTCAGATATGTATCTAAAATTGTGTTTTTTTTCGGATGTGACACGTTCTGTCATTTTGTTGTCATAGTCATTTCCATCTAGGACTACTGTTGCACATCCTTTTACGCATGAAGAGGGGAACATGCATTAGTTTCCGAAAAGTCGTAGGCCCCCTAACTGTTGTCGTCGAAGGAAGCTTGCTACTTCTCGTCTGTTTTTATCTTTAACCGCTGCGGTCGAGGGATTAGACCCATTTGCTTCTCACCAATGCGAACCGGGTTCGATACCCGGCGGGGTCGGCCAACCAGCGGCATCATCCGGCACGATTCCCACATGCGAAAATCCGGGGACTGACCCCGCCGGGAATCGAACCCGGATCGTCTTAGTGGATCTGTTTTAGAAGTATGTCAAAGAACATGTAGGCTACTGTTTGTAAACAATTAACCCCCTAGATAAAGTATGGATGGATGCTCCTTTCTGTAAAAAAAAATTTTGCTGTTGTCTATTCCTACACCAGTAGCCTGTGTTAAAAATTTCTTTACTCAGTTTCTCATGACTAATATTTTATCGTCCAATTATAATGCAAGACATTACATCAATAAGGTTTACATTTAACCATGAAGGTGTGACACATTACCAGAGTTCGGACATGGCGTCAAGAGAATGTTGCATTTTTGGACGTGTTCGCAGATCCATGATGAGACGTGTTCGTGTATGTGTGGATGCACGGGGTGGTTATTTTGTACATTTCGTGTAATGCTTGCCTACATCACTTAGCAGCGTTGTATTAAACATTAATGACTATGCCATGTGTCACAGGATGGCCAAGGACTAAACATGTAACCTTATTGATGTAATGTCTTGCATTAGGTGCTAACCTTTACGAGATTCCTCCACGAGGGCAGGGCAAAAAAAAGTCTTGTGCTGTAATTTTTATGTTCTTCATACGATTGCCACATACGTCAATGCTGATGGACTACCGGTACATTTAGCAACATAAGTTTGCAACCCTTAATTGTCCTAAATTCGGTATTATTTAGTGTTTCAAATCACACAATCTGTACACCTGTGTCCATTACACAAACCATATGATAATAACGTATTATGCAAAATTACGGCGACACTACATTCGTACATTTAAAAATAAATAAGTGCACAATTTTGTTAGGTTTTTCTATGCGGATCGCAGAGTGTGCCATGCATAGCAAACCAAAATTAATGCAATAAGTTTTCACACTCTAATTAATACTGTTTAATACTAAGATATACTTGTTGATATCTACAGAATCAGAACTTTCTTGAACAAAAAACACGTTCATTTTCCTTTCTCGAATATGGTGTCATGTACAGCAAAACACAAGATGGCTTTCTGGTTAACTTGTACTGTAGATTACATTTTGTGGAATAAAACACGATATTTGCGTTTTAAAGGTTTCAGTGGGGTTGATATATATCCCTTTTCATGTAATGGGTTTCCATACAAACCCTCATCGTCATTCAAGAATGCTCCTAAGGCCTGTGTTTTGCACCTACGCTGCACAGCATACAGCGTAGGCAATAGTGCGTTCATGTGTACGTATTTTGTTGTGATCCTTGAGTTCTCAATGGTCCACATTCAACATTACCTAATTGTTTCTAACTCACATTACCATAATTAATAATTTGTTTCTGGAACTCTATCGCTGTAGCTGCATTTGTGATTTGAAAGAAAACGATGAGTCCTAGACTGTTGCAACCAGAGGACCTTTTTTGTTAGACAGGTAACATTACTCAATAAACCATCTTCAGATGTTCGAAAACCATGACGGTAAAAAAGTTGTATGAAATTAGAGGGTATTCACCCCTGCTATTTTTGTAATATTTATGCATATCAATTACTTTTAAAATCCTGACTTTTGGGAGATGGTGTGCTTTAGAGAAATATTGAAAAAAATAATAATACTACAATGTCGGTATTAATGTTGTTTCTCTAAAGCATGCCATGTTTGGTTTAGGATCCGCACACGATGTAGCAATAAATCGGGCAAGTAGTGTAGTATAGCCGATTCTATTGCAGGAGCCTAGGAGCCGGATCCCGGATCTGTTCAGCATGTGTCTCGTAATTATTTGTGTACGGTCTACCCACCATCTTGGTTAATGTCCGTTGTCTTGATACCTAGCTACCCTCATTGGCTCCACCTTTTATCATGTTTTTTTTTTTAATTAGTTTTATTGTTGTCCTCTAGGTAGGGCTGCCAGTAGTTACTGATTGTCTCCTAGATGGCGTTGATTATTTAGACTTTGGTTCTGAGTCTTTCCACCAGAAAAGCTAGTAGCTATGCCAGTCGTATTGGTTCTAGTGTCGTCTGCTAGATAGCATTGATGTTGTATGTACTACTGGTTTAGTCCGTCTCTGTTTACAAGTATCACCATGAAGAGCGCTACCGCACATAACCTAACCTAACTTAACATGACCTGTCTTTCTAACAAGTTACACTTCTAGCCTTGTTTCTGTTCTTCCTTTAACCTAACACTTATTTTCCCTTGTATGTCTGTCTTGTACCATAGTACACTGCTAGGAATTCTTCTAGTATGTTGCATTCTCGTAAGGCGTTGAATATGTTCCACTCGTGTAGGTCCTAGAATATTTTTTTTCTGTAAGGTGTTTATAAGTAGTGTAGGGTAGTATTATTTTACCTCTAGTAATAAATGTCTTCTTCTAATTCTTGTAATACGTTATTCTTGCTTTGCTTTGTCAGGGCTTGGTAGAATTTAAGTTACGGCTAGGCCATTTATTTAATATGTTTTTAATGCTGAAATCATAACTTAAACTGACCTAACCTGACCTCCTACCATGTTACATATATAACCTTGTCTCCGTCTATTTATTTAACCTAACACTTTTTTCCTTTGTTTGCATGACCAATAGTATTTTTTTAACCAGTTTTATAAATTTTAAGTTTTTTTTTATCATGTTTTAGCTTTTACACATGCTCGACTGCGAGTTAGTTTCTTTTTTTTTCTCTTTTTTTTCCTTTAATTTATTAACATTTATGGTGTTACTTTCGTATATGTAAGTTTCACCTTGAAATGCATGATAATATATTTTTTTATTGCTTATGCGTAGAAGGAATAATAAATTTGTTTTATGCTCAACTTTTTATACGTTATATTTCTGTTCTTTAAATATTTTCCCTTTCGTATAAGTGTTTTACGTATGTTATCCTTTTTTCCCTCCCTCCACACCTCTGCTCTCTCTCCCTCTCCCACCACCCTCCTCTCCATCCACCCTCTTCTCTCTCTTACTCAACCATCTTCATCTCTCTCCACCCTCCTCTCTCTCTCTCCACCTCCTTCGTTCTCCCTCATAGACATCACATTTTGCTGTTTAGATTTCTGAGTTAAGCCTCCAAAGCCTTTTTTTTTTTTTCGTTTATTTAATATTATGTTTTTTTATTTAATTTCATGTAAGTTGAACTTTTAGTATGTGGTTTCTAGTGTCGCACAGTATCTACTGATACTTTGGTTTAAGTAATTTTCTTGTATGTAGATAATTGTGTAAGGTATGTTATTTATTTGATTTTTTTTTACCTGTATATAACCTGACCTAACTTAACCTAACCTAGCATGTCCTTCTAACAAGTCACATGTCTAACCTTGTCTCTGTTCTTCCTTTAACGTAACACTTGCTTTCCCTTGTATGTATGTCTTGTACTACTTTTTTAATGTGTGTATTGCCTTTTAACATTTTTATATCACATTTTTTTGCTTTATGGATTTACATGTGCTCTCTATCTCTCTCCTCACCTTCCCCTTCTAACTCTTTCCAAACTCCTCTCTCTCTCCCTCCCCTCCGCCTCTCTCCACCTTTCTCTCTCTCACACCACTAACCTCTCTCTCGATCCACTCTCATCTCTCCCTCCCCTCCGCCTCTCTCCACCTTTCTCTCTCTTACATCACTAACCTCTCTCTCGATCCACACTCATATCTCCCTCCCTTTCCTCATCTCTCTCCCTCTCGGATTTTACATGTCGGTTTTCTGTGTTAGGCTTTAAAAGACTGTTTTTTTCGTTTAAATATATGGCTTTAAGATATTTTTCTTGTACGTTGACCTTTTGGTGTGTGATTTCTAGTGTCCCAGAGTAACTTTTAGTGCTTTGGTATTTTCTTGTAGGTAGATGATTGCGTTCAATATGCTATTTATTTGATTTTTCAACTGTAACTAGAACTTTGAAATACTATTCGTGCTAAACATCTACTGAATTTTTTTTCTGAATCTAAAATATCTGAGGTTTTTCAATAGGTGTCAGAAATATTGTATAGATAACATTCTCGAGCTGTTGTGAGACATCGGGTCTACTGTATATCTGTAACTATCCTCAGCGATGCAGTGATGTTCCTTAACCAGTTTCCCGATGTAATCTTAGGGAGTATCGTGATTTCTTCGCTAACCTTCTCGTCACTGCTAATTCTTGTAGCTGCTAGTAGTGTAACAAGCCTCTCTTCATTGTAGTCTTTTAACAGTATGGGCGTTGCTTTAGGCACTAAACTTTGTCAGATAAGATCGTTTAAGCTTATTGTACGGATCTTCTCGGTTTAGTCAGGATGTATGACACTGTCGGGAGGGATATAATTAACACGACTTACCATTAGCCAGAGTATTATGTGGTAGAGGGTTCACTACATCTTCGAACATACATCACGTTTCGTCTAGTCTATTATGCACCAGTTTGTTACTACACTCGGGGTATAGTTGCTTCTTCCATAATAAGATTTTATATAGAGTTACTCGGGGTATAGTTGCTTCTTCCATAATCAGATTCTATATAGAGTTACTCACATAACAATCTCTCAATCCAGAGCCCTGATGTAGTCCTCAAAGGTAATTTTCTTTTTTATCACACACTTCTAGAGTCCGTTTTGCTTTTTTACATACATTCTCACAGCACCTGTACGCGTATATCTTTACACACACCCTTCAAACATGTCCACACACATGTTCCCACGCTCTCCGCCCATGTCTCTACACTCTTCACAAACATTCCCTTACACACCTATGTACACTCCTTACACAACTAAACATACTCTTCGCACGTCTATGGAAGCAGCTGACATAGCACTGCAGGCACTTCACAAAGCACTGCAGGCTCCGCACACATCTCCACAAACTCGTACATTGTACCACAGGCTCCACACAAGACTATGCATTCCCCATACAACACTACGCCCTCTACAAAAATATCACTAATGACGTGAATGACTCCTCGCAAATACCTGATGTCCTCACACCCTTCCAACAAGTTCCCACACCCTCCGTCCATGTCTCTACACTCTTCACAAACATTCCCTTACACACCTATGTACACTCGTTACACAACTAAACATACTCTTCACACGTCTATGTAAGCATCTAACATAGCACTGCAGGCACCTCACAAAGCACTGCAGGCTCCGCACACATCTCCACAAACTCGCACATATAAAAATATCACTAATGTTGTGAATGACTCCTCGCACTCACCACATGTCCCCACACCCTTCAAACATGTCCCCACACATGTTCTCACACCCTCCGTCCGTGTCTCTACACTCTTAACAACCATCCCCCCACACACCTATGTACACTCCTCACACGGCTATGTAGGTATCTAACATAGCACCGCACAAAGCAGCGCAGGCACCACAGTTAGCACCGCAGGCACCGCAGTTAGCACCGCTGGCACCGCAGTTAGCACCGCAAGCACCGCACAAAGCACCGCAGGCACCGCACAAAGCACCGCAGGCACCGCAGTTAGCACCGCAAGCTCAGCAGGCACCGCACAAAGCACCGCTGGCACCGCAGTTAGCACCGCAGGCACCGCAGTTAGCACCGCAGGCAC
>PNEQ01064513.1:0-23461 GCA_003012365.1 Medauroidea extradentata | reverse complement strand
AACTTACATAATCATAATATTATTAAAAATACTTACTACTATTCTGACCATAGCATAAACCATGAAGATGTAAATAAAAAATTTAACATATATAATTCCATAGAACAGTTCAACTTGAATGTTGACGTGTCTTTTTCAGAAAGTAAAGACAATAAAATATCTTTAACAATAACCTGTAACACATAGATGTTATGTTACATGCTGCATAAAACAAATGTCTAGGGACCGGAAAAATTTGCGGGTTCACTGACCTGTAGTAGGCTAGCCTCCAAGAATATGTGTGAAATGAAGCATAACGCAACTGTTCACTAGCTGCCCGCTTCTACAGTGAAATGGGCTTTCGTTTAGTTAGCTGTTTGTTATTGCCTCAGCGACGTTCGGAGGGTGTCAGATAAGTCCAGAGACAATCGCGAAAGAGACACCAACGTATAGTAGCTGGAATTCTTGCTTGTGCCTAAAAGGAAGCACGAATTTTTCAGGTCTCTACAAATGTCTTGTTAGCGTGTGCTCAGCGGTCGCCAGTCACAGAGTCGTGGGCTTCCCAGTTGAATGCGACCCGGGCATGGCGAGGTTGTACTGAGCACTGCCCTGAGGTTGTGAAGACAAGAAGGCAGGTTCCTCCTCGCACACGTAGGCTACCGAGGTTGTTTTTAATTATCCTCTAAGGCCGCGCCCATTTACAGCTCGGATTAACAAACCCCAAGACTGCGGCGAGCTGCGCGCAACAACCGTCTACATTTTGAACGTCGCCGGGAGAAAACGAGCAGTGCTTGGACCTGTTAGCGGTGAACTTGCTGCGAATTACAGGCCTGCCAACAGCTGCAGTCGTAGCCCCGCAAATATTTCTATTCGCTCTAAGTAGTCACGGAACAGTTAACTTTCAAGCTTTTACGTATGGGACACGCGCTAGCAAGGACAGAATGGTTCGAAACCTATTCATTATAATTTACGCTTAACTACCTGGTAATAATTATGCTATTATTTTTCTCCTGTATATTAATATTTTAGGCTGTTCATGGTAAAGTTTGCACACACACTCATATATATATATATATATATATATATATATGTCACACTGCATATTTATATAAGTTACGGAAACATCAACATTCAATGTAAACAATTTTAGTGGTCCCGAAAACGCTCCTTTTTATTGCCTACAAAAGCCTTTAATAGTAATTGTTAAGTATTAGATTTTTATTCAAGATTTCTAGGCGCAAAAATTATTTTCACAAGCTAAATAAAAACATAAAATCCGTAAAGCGTTAAAATTCTTTGCTTTATGGGTTTCCCAAGTCTGCCTTTAGGGATACGATTTTGATTGTGAAGAGGAAACTGCAAGGCAAGGCCTCAGGGCCTTCATAAAACCACGGACAAGTAGACCATGCATGTTGTTCGAAAGGGACACTCGAGTGATTGAGTGTACTTCACGTCTTGACGACAGCGAGGTCATTAGAGACGTTTACACACCTCTTTAAACAAGGACAGAAACCGGCAGATGAATCGACCAAGTCAATCAAACGATCCCTGCATTCGTCCGGAGCGTTTTCTGGAAAGTATGGAAGTTGAGAACCAGGATAGATGGAGCCTGGGATCAAACACTAGTCCTTCTGAATGCGCCTCTAACTTGTTACCAATGGTTACTCAAGAATGGAAAAATTTAGTTCAGGTACACAGCATTATGCCGTGCTTTAGCGTATCCTGTTAATATCGCAGTGTTATTAAGTGGACAGCTGTATCTATGAGTGAGCGTCGGGGGGTTACTATTTTTATCTTGCTAAAAATAACGACTCGAGTAATTATTTTTTTAAAACATGTTAAAAAAATTAAATCATGTGACTTTTTTGTATTTCTACTCGTTGCGGGGAGGGAAGACGGTAGTTATGCGGTTGTAGAACTGGAGCTCCGGACGCAAATAAGAGCCAGAGCCGTGACATGCATGTGGTTTGCGATGCAGTTACCTCGTCTGCATTCCTCCTCTCCTTCCCATTCTCCCATTCTAAAAACTTCTACGTAATCAACACTGCAGCAAATAGCGATTAAGAGCTCTGCCTAACAAGCTTACATCAATAAAGTTTAAATTGTGAATCAATTGTAAAATATATAAATTCTCAATGTGCTAATTTTAAAAGTAGTTCTTCAAGAATAAACACGCTCAAACATTTTTGTGCAACATAAGTTTTAAGTATTTCTAGATTATTTAATATTAAAAATAAATAAATAAAATGTTTGCATACTCAGTATTCCCTTTGAAAATTTACGGTGAATGTTTTTGTTTGGAATAGTTATCATACTGAAAAATTGAAAAGGGTTTATTTTAACTTCGAGACTTTATATATCGTTATATATATATATAATCTTCGTGGCTGTGGCCTAGAGGCTCCTGAGTTCTATAGGGGGTTCGAAATAAATTGAGCACTTAAAAGACAGCTTTATAAATAATAATATTATAACTGAAAAATACTATTTATTGGGACCTCAAACATTCAATTTTGACTACGGTACAATATATTGTACAGGTTGCATTATCACATTAGAAAGTGTCATGAAATTTGTAATTATCTAAGAGGAAAAAAAGAAGTAACTAGGGTTTCAAAAGCACTCACTCTTTCCTGATACACCTATAAAGGGGATTAAGGCACGCAGATACATCGCAATCACACGTTAATAGATAAAAAAAAATTTAAAACAAACACTGAGCGTCCCTCTACTGTCGCAAAATGTTCCGCGGCGGAGTTTTCCTACTTGAAAATGGCGGCAAACGTTTAGGCTGTTTTCACGTTCGTGAAATAAACTCAAGAAACACAGTTAAAAGTCAGAAACTATCATTTCGACCCAAAAATATTTTTATGGGAGAAGAATGTTTGCTGCCCATGTAGCACTGCACTTGACTGTACAATGTGCAAAGCGCATTAAAAACTGTAACTCCGATTGATTAATTTATGCGATGTTAGTCAACACTTAACATCTAGGTCTCCAGCACTGGTCAGAGGCTACATGCGAATATGGAGCAGCGCCGGAATGAAGATGAAGGAGAAAACGGGACACTCCCGAGAAAACTTGTCGACATCGTCCAGCACGATTCCCACAAGTGAATATTCGGGGACCGAACTGTAACTAAAACAATCAAAATTTATAAAACAGCACATTTTCAATTACACATGACAATTCTTTTAGTGAAATAATTATGCAGAATTTTTTTTTCTCTGGTATTGCATTGTCATCCCCCTCTGAGCTATGTTTACAGTTTAAAATCTTTGGCACAACAGGAAGTTAGTTGAAAATCGACTACAAAAATTTCATCGAACAGACAAACAGACGAGAAAGCGAGTTAGTAAAAATATGTAAAATTTGAACATTGCTAGTAAACCTTCCTCAAGTTGCTTTGTTATGATTTGAAATAGCTGTAGGAATAAAATGCACGTCAAATTTATGTAAAAAATGTTTATAACTGATCGTATAAAACTCTGTTTAGGCAAGCACAGCAATGGCTTAAATACGATGCGAATTAAATACACCACTAAAATTAAATTTAATTTTGCGTGCACTTGTATGTTGTGTAAATGTTGTCTAGCCAACATAATTACACTACAGTAACATAAAATATATTAACAAAATAAAAAGAAATGATGTCAACCCCTATACAATCTCATACGGTACAGCGTATTTTCTAGATGCGAGAATTGGAAAATTTTTGGATTCTTTTAAGTTTAGTTTATTGTTGAAAAACGGGTACATATACTGCTGGTATCTTATATGAAATTTTATGTTGGCCCAACGTTATAAAACCAACAAATTTCCGCTAACCCAAAAATATTAAAAATGTGAAATAGATATTATTCCTATACAATATCGTAAGACACGAAGAACACTGGGTACTTTCAGAATACACATATTTCCATAGTTACATTCATTTGGGGTAACTTTGTCCCATTTTTGGGTAACGTTGTACCAGGGATTTTCTTTTATATAATAGCTTTGTGGCAAACTTTACGAGTAACACATTTATTTATCTAGAACACAACGAAATTTTTAAATTCTGAAATGTTTCATTTGAAATTAAACTAGGCTGGTGGTACAAAGTTACTCTGACCGGTACAAAGTTACCCCAAACGACAGTACATAGTGATGTGAGTATCCCGTTTATAATATGTTGAGGATTCAGTTGGCATTTAATAAAATATTCGGCCCATTTTAGCCCACCTAAAATAAGGATCTGATGTGTTTATTTGGTAACAATTGAGAGATAAGGGGGTAAATATTTTAGAATTACTTTGATGATTGGTATAATCTCTGGCATCTTATACAATCAATTTTATGGAAAAATTGTTATGAGTATGACTGTACCCATTATTTGTATGATCAGCAGTGAAGATAAATATACTACACGGGTTTTAATAACTGAACCAAACAGATTCACCAAACTGTTTCAAATAAGTAAACTTTTCTGAAAGTGTGATCTCCAGAAGGTTATTAATTGTATTGTTTCGAAAGTCTTAGCCATAGTTTGATGAGAACAGACTTAGAAACATTTAATATCCAACAAAATTACTTTGTTATAACCAGAGAGAATTGCATATTTCTTGGTAATTTTAATGTTAAACAATTAATTTGGACTATAATTAGTCATAAGCATTAATATACGTTATGAGTAGACGTATCGGTAAGGTAAAATACTAGAAATCGTGCGGCTGGCGGTTCTACCACACGTTACTATACTAGTGCAGTTTATTTTAAATTATTTTTATAGTTTTTGTTATTCATAACACCACGGAAAATAAGAAGTAAATGACTATCGAGCTTAACTTTGCGTTAATGCTAGAGGGAGTTTTGTATACTTATTTTTGACCAAACATTGTTTCTCTGACATTGCGTATGCAAAAACATAATGCCAACTGTTAACGACTGAGAGAGATTTTGGTCAGCGCTCAGCATCGAGGCCTTCAGAGGGGTGACATGAGGTGAGTATGGAACAGCATCGGAATGAAAGGGCGGGAGAAAAGAGAGAGAGAGAGAGAGAGAGACCCAAGAAAACCCGCAGATCAACGGCATCGTCCGGCGCGTTTCCCACACGCGAAAATCCAGGGACCGACTTCGCAGGGAATCTAAACAGGATCGTCTTGGTGGGAGGCCTCCATGGACCCTGCCAACTGTTCGCCATTTTTAATTACATCACAAAGTTGGTTGGAAATGTGTAGGAAATTAGTAGGAAACCATACTATCAACGTTAGGCCAATGTAAGCCCACATTACATTTTTACGTTGGGCCAACAAAAAATGCTAACGTTGGCCCGAAGGTGTTTTCTGGTTGACAACCAACTTGAAACCAACGTTAGGCCAACTTAGCTTTGTGCGACATTTCGATTTTGGGCAAACTTATTTTGACAACTTTGTCTCTGAGTCTGAGCTATATATTGGCCCAACGTTGGCTAAATCAAAAGTTGCTACTATTTTATAGTTCCTTCTCTTATGATATTACAGCACTAAAAAAGCTCCAGGCAGGCGTTATCCTTAATATACTGTGCTTTGTATGACCTCAGCAAAATTTAATAGCTACTTATGGGCAATGACTGATAAAATATGTCACAATGCAATATATTTTTAGTTCTAAAATGGTACCTGAGATGTCTATTTTTTATTTGTACTGTAAATTTTGTCTTCCACTGTGACACGTATTACAAAATATTATAAAAGTGGTTGCCCATATGTAGCCGTCAGGTTTTACTGAAGTTATACTAAACAGAGTGTACTAGAATGTATAATGTGAAATCGTGAAGAAGAAGTAGGTCTCCTGGATCTGGAATACGCTGCCGAGGATTAAATGACGAATGGAGGAATTAGGAACAGTTGGAAGGTTTCGAGGACCAGTAATCTTATGGGGAACAAGTGAAATCTGTAGTCGCCGCAGGTGAATTCCGTGCCGAGATAACAGCTCGGCCATGAATCGCCCGGCAGCTGGAATATATCCTGCCAGGCCGGGCAGTATTTCTCTTGTCCGGCCGCTGTGAACTGGCTAAAAGTGGCCGGGCGTCCACATTTAATTTACCGCCGGCACAAAACCCTCGAGGAGTAGATGCAGGCATTAGTTACAATATTACACAATGCGTATCTTCCCGGCTTTTAGCTTATCTTTTATATAATATAAAAAAAGTACGGGTAAGGCTTTATAGTTTAAAAAAAAATACGGGGACTAGTTCCCGGCGTGACTTACACGGGGAATAAAAAGAATAGAAATATTTAGTCTTTTATTTACCCCATCCCTACTACCCCCGTGGCTTCCAGTATCGTAAATTACATATTCCGACTGTGTACAAAATTTCGTGTGTGAGAGAGTAAAAGAGGAGAAGAGAATTAGTAGCCCCGGAGACGACCTCACGACCTGAAGTGCTCTCCCCAATCCTGCCGTGTTAAACTGCGCACGTAGTAAATTTCTGTGGTGGCATGTACCATCTTCTACCCGTCCTCTCCCCCTTCCGCGACGAGCCAACACGAGGGGACTGCAACGAGAGACAGCGAATATCCATCGGCGCTTGCTCCTGCAAGACGCTCGTAGATCGGTGGAGACTTACGAGGCGATGCCCCTGTGTGGATGCTGCCTTTTCCCAGGGGGTATTGGCCCTTGAATCCCCCCCTCCCACCCGCAAGGAGCGTGGTGGCCGTGGGGTCAGATCTCTCGCCTCCAACACCAAGGCGATCCGGGTTATATTCCCGACGGGGTCGGTCCCCGGATTTTCGCATGTGGGAATCGTGCCGGACTATGCCGCTGGTCGGCGGGTTTTCTCGGGGATCTCCCGTTTCCCCCGTCCATTCATTCCGGCGCTGCTCCATACTCACATCATGTCATCCCCCACCTGCGCTAAAGACCTCGATGTTAAGTGCTAACAAAAATCTCTTCACTCACTCCTCCCCCTCCCACCATTTTTTAGAGTTCCTTGTCATCCTGTAAAACGGCGTATCTCTTGCCCACAAGAATCTAGTCTACTCCGTTTCGCATACCTTCTGATGGAGTGTTCTTGACGATTGGGTTAAGGCAAAGTTGACCGAAGCACCAGAACTTATTTAATATAATGTTTAGTACAAATCGTATCTCGAAGCTAATAACGGTGATCTTTGAATGGTTATTGCAATGAGATAGTATAAGCTGAATATGCGTCGTCCCTAGCGAACGTTGCTGGGTCAAACGAAACCCACGTCGCATCTGCTGTCTTCGAAGCGAGCCTACTAACATCACCTGTGTTATATTCGTTGTGATTTCTTGTCTACAACATGTTCTGTCATTTGTGTTGTGCTCGTTGTCTGCGTTCATCATTGTGGCCAGTTTCACGCACCTTGTTTGATCCTTGTCTACTCTGAATTTCCGTTTTTGATTTTTTTTTTGTTTCCATTTTATACTGACTATATTTCAATTTCAGTTATTTGCATGCTGGTTGACTTCAACTGTTTCTGCGTCTCTTGGTGTACTTCCTGTTTATTTTGCTGCTCATTATCTCGTGATAAGTCCTGTAACGTAACCGTGAGTTGTCTGCCGTTTCTTTCGCGCTTTCACTCTGACACTGCTCCACACTCACGTCATGTCACTTCTCACCAGCGCTAAAGACCTAGATGTTTAGTCCTGACCAAATAATCTTCACTCACTCGTCATGGACGGGTAGGCTACATTCCAGCAAGTTTCATTTAAGAGGAGACGGAATAAATTACCCAGTAACATGATATTGGTCACTGCAACGTGGATGCATTGCTCGTGTCTGTCAGGCATGCTAATGCCAAGTGATGAGAGCGTATATTCGGATCTAACCTCTTCGTCTGCAGCACAACTAGCTACCATACGTGATAATTTACAGCCCCTATATTTGTGTCATATCTGTTTCTTATTTTTAAAATGCCTATATTTTACACAATATCGTGAAAACTACAGCAATAACTACTGCCAAAGTTGGCACAAATGTAATCCTGTAGAAAGCAGTATTAACATAGTTGAACATCACACGAATAAGACACTTTTTTTCCAAATTTACTTTTCATTTTAAATAATTAAGATAAATTTCTGTTTTCGAAACTGCAACCACAAGATTACTTAAGCTTAATATTTGATTTCTTAAACCACATTTTTTGAATTTTATTACAACGTTACTATACATAAATTGAACAACTAAAATACATCATTTTAATATTACACTATTGAATCTTATTACTTGTGATAACTGATCACAGATGCCAAAAATTGAATTATTTGAAACAAAACACTTTCGTCCTCACGAGTAAAGAGCAATAAGCAACACAAAAAGTAAACAACACATACAGAAACATTATCCAGCATAGTTTTCAACTAACACGATTGAGAATTACTTAAGAACAGAACATTACAGTTTATTTACAACAAATAATTTGCACCTACAAAATTTTTCTTCTTTGCTGTTGAAACAAAATTTATCTGCAAATAGTCACGCTGTACTGGTGACAAAAAATTAGTCGCAAATCTTTACAAAATAATTAGCACTGCGGTTACAAAAGTATGTTTGTAGACTGCGTAACACTAGGTGTGTGACTTACGAAACATTCTGATTCCGGTTCATCAAAGAACTGTGGGAAACCTACTACGGTTGCAGACACGTAATTGCATCCCGTTTTCGAGCCAGCTTTCCCTGTCTCTCAGCCACAGGTCATGATCTCGTCATAGTTTGCTTTCATCTCTCAGGCCTGAGCGTGCCATTACAGTACACTGGCAGAAGGCAAACGAAAAGCCATTCAAATCTCATTTCCCTTCCCTTGCGATGCTGTGTGCTCACATGTATAACAGTTTATAAACTTTCGTCATGTTCCCACTCGTGACGAAACGCATTCCAATTTGAAGTTTTAACATCCTTGCTAACGTAAGCTTCGTCATGATGGTCGCGATCCTAGACAGGGCCAGAATGGATGGGCGAAGAGTGTACTCGAGAGATATTAGTCATCAAGGCGAGATGATGAAATGAAGCGATTGTGGAGCTGCGGCGGATTGTTATCCTCTTGTCAGAAAACAGCTAAAATTGCATTAAATAACATTACCCAGAGTTTGACAGAAACTTTGCTACGTCAACTGCGTTCTGTGTACTTTGAAAGAGTTAGTCTTCTGTACAGGAGGATGGACACCACCTGTTCCGTACAAGTACAGGTCTGGACACTGGTCTATTTGCCAAAGTATTTTGTTTAACCCCATTGTTGACGGATAGTTGATTACATTACCGCTCGCGCATTGTTTTGCCGGGGTCGGATTTTTGACTCAATACAAAGGAAAACAGCCACGTTTTTGGTCAAACATGAATACGGTGTTACTAAACCTTAGATACTATTCTGCATATTTTTTCATTCTTTTGCATTTACCAATGATGGAAGAAGCATTGATTCTAATTAAAATTTGCTGCTACAAAAGGCCACCACAATATGGCTTCCAAGCAAGTGAACCATGCTAAACTACGACCATTGCAAAGCAGCGCACTAGCGGCAATATCATCAACTAGCAGTCAACAAGGGGTTTAGTTTTCTGACTAGTGTCCAGACCTGTCCTTCTAAGGCCAGTGAAGCATGTGTTTCATAGTATGATCAATTGGTAAAGTCACGTTTGATCCGCCTACGCCTAGGTCTATCCAAAGATTGAGAAGGTGAATAAACGCATTTGCCTGGTAAAATCCGTCGGCTAACGGGAATGTCCGCCACGTTCCCCACATGCGAAAACGGGCTATGACTTCACCGGAAATTGAACCAGGATCGCCATGGATGGTTATAATAAAAACTTGCCCCTTACCGAAGCGACAAACATTATATTCCCGGATTGCGTAAAAAAGTTAGTAAATAAGTAAGTAGTAAATGTAAATACATAGTGTACTGCGGGGATATTATAGACAAACAAGTGACTTACACATACAGGAAGGGAGAAAGAATCGCCCATAGTCCTTATTAAGGAACTATCCCAGCGTTCGTCTGGAGTGAGTCAGTTCGGTGAACCATTAGGAAAACCGCGAAGCAAAATAGCCGGCCCGAAAATCGGCTACGTGTCTTCAGTATACGAATTCAATGTTTAACCACTTTACTACCTGGCTCGGTGGTTTACGTGAAGAATGGTAGAGTCAGAGGCAAAGCTGAAGGCGGGAGTTCCTTGAATGAACCCGCTACCAATTATTCATCTTTATGATTCAAACAACGCTTATCATCAGGTCAGAATGTTTACCGTACATCCCATCGAGAGAGCTGGTTCAGTAGTGAAACACTGGAGACGCGTTAGGGAGAACGCGATCTCGAATACCAGTCTCTGGCTACAATGACTTCAGTTTTCTGTAATTTTTAGACTTCTCCAAGCGATCGATGAAACGATTCCTTAAGATTCTGCGTCACCTGTTTTGTTAATAATATTCGTTTTGTATAATAAATGAAGGATGTGGCGAATAACCGGCATTGTTTCTTTATATAAACATTACATTTTACTATTAGTTGTATATTATTAGATGAAATCGGTATTGGGAGTTATTGAGTGTTTATTAATTGGTAAGAGAGACTTTTGTCTTAAAATTTAAATTAGCTTAATAGTTTCGTAGTTACGCTTTATTTTTCGAATACAATGTACGTAATGAAATGTAAAGTAATTAGCTACGTACGCATTGAAACATTTTCTGTTAAATCTTGCCAAATTTTAAATCGGGAAGGAATTATAAAATTTTAACATAATATGTGACACGGGATCTTAATACTGGACATAGACGATTCCATATACTTTGTCAGTCTCTTTGATCTACTACTTTACTAATTTGTAACTTTAGGCCTCATTTATAATTTTATTCACGTATCACACACGGGTATGTAAATCTGCTGCCAGGCCCCAATGACTGATAATTGTTTACTAGTGTCACAAATATTATAACATATTTTAATTTTGAAATAATTCAGGTGCTTTTGTATACAGTAACGTACAATGATTTGGATTATTTTTAATATGATGAAGAAAATTGTTATATTAGACCACTTATATATGAGGCTAAATTATGTGAAGTTTGAGTAACGTTTTAACGGTTAAAGAACGTATTGGTTCGCATGAGGAATATCATGTCTCTTCTTTACACGTGATCATGACTGCGCGTAAAATATATGTTGTCGGAATAGTTGTTGACAGCTTTGAAATGTAAATTGTGTGGTTTATATATTCTTTAAAACATTTCTTCTGATGCAGATTGCTGCCTTGAATTTGGAGGTCAAGCTTGAATATATAGACATAATTACCTACAATTTTTATTTTATTTTGCACGTAGGTAAAGAATCGTTCGTCTACATTTACTAAACAAATTAATAACAGTAATGTTGGGACGTCCTGTATAATAAAATAGTTGTTGGAAGTCTCGAAGAAACTACATTAGCAGGTAGTCTTGAAAGTAGGAGTGGCTAAAGTAGGTTTGCTGCAACATCTTAACATTCTATAGTCGCGAGGCTACGGACTGAAAGCTATTAGGAATAAATTTGCAAGGTGGTTAGCGTGAATGCACTAGCTTTGGCGCAAGAGCACAGGACACCTCTTTAAGAGGATACCGTAACACTTCCCAGACAGGTCGAGGAGCAGTTTCTAAGAAAAATACTTGCTGCGGTGCTGACGTTTGTTTGCCGGATGACGCTGGAGAATCCGGCCAGCGTCACACTTTTCCTATAACAATTATTCACTACTTAGTGTCACGGGTTCCTATTTGTGCAGTTTTACGTAGTTTTACTTTTTAAATGGTGAAAGGGAGCATATATCGTATACCGTTACATATAAACGTTGGGAATATTTGAACTAGGTAGTATGATTTTTTTTAAAGCATACTTTTTTATAATTTAGATTAATTATTGACTTTAAGAAACTTTAATTAAATCGATAATTACCCCAAATAATATCAATTATTGTTTTGAAAAAAACATAGGGTACGTAGTACAAACAATTCCAAACATTTTTGTGCAACGGTTTTGCGATATCTGCTCCCTTTCAGGATACAAAAAAAAACAGAAAAACAGCATAATTAGGAACCCGTGACCTTAAGGGTGCCACCTAACATGTGCTTCAAACGCGTTCTTATGCATAATAAAATACATTTTACATGAAATTATTCCGCATGAGCCCATTATATCAATGTACGAAAATAAAATATACTTCGGACAAGGGCATCGTGCTGATTTAAACACTGTTTCGAAAACCTCCAGAAAAACTAAAAACGGCCTTTTCAAAACGTCATATCTCAAATTGTACTTACAGAATGTAGGTGAAACAAAGATAGAAACGTACACTGAACTTTGCTACAGACTTTCCACCAGTAAAATTATATGGTCACTGCTTCAGGTCTTAAAAGTGGATCGGCGAGAAACTTGTTCAGCACTTGTCTCGTTGTGACGATGTGGCATGGCGTTTGATGCACGCTTCAGGGTCGTCCTTATAGCTCCGTATTTTCTTAGCCTTCTTAGTCTCTAACATTCCAAACCTTTCAAGGCAGTTGGCGTCGTAAGCAGACACGTCTCTTCTAATGCAGAAATTATTATTTTTTCGTAACATTATGAAGAGTCAGTGAAATAACTAATAACATCACTTTTAAGAAGCATTATATTTTATGAGTGTTTTGTAATTAAATTTTGGGATTTTCATTGGCGAAATATTAATAATTATATTTAAATCTAAGCGGTACATAATTATTATTTACTAATAAAACTTACAATGTGTGTAATGCAGGTTAATGTAACTAAGGTCTCGTTATTAAATTTTTCAAATTAATAGTCCTAAATTTTAAGTCAAGAAGAAATGAAAGTTTTTGAGTATGCCAGGTGACACGTACTCTTGAAAAAGTGTGCTTATAAGCTTTTTATCGTTTAATAGACCCAAAGTTTTTTTTTTTTTTTTTTTTAACAATTTTGTGTCATATGTCCATGCCCGTTAAAGCCGAGAGGAAGGTGGTTCACTTTAAAGTAAGCACTGCCCCACACTTAAAATAATAATAAAAAACGTATTTATTTGTGCTATAGAAGGAAAGTTTTGAGAGTTGTGGAATATTTACACTAGTTTTTTAGCTACACGGACGTTTTCGTATTTAAAATAGTAAAGATATAAGCATAATGGCTCACAGAAAATTGTGAGCAGGGCTCAGTTTATTCTGAACAGCATGTAATCCCGGAGTGGTTAAAAAAAATAGACTCGCATTCGGGAAGAATCGAGTTCAATTTCTGGCCGAGCTGTCCTAATGTAAGTTTTATACTGTTTTTAAATATTTCTTCAGGAAAATGCTGGGCTCGTTCTTTACCGAAGACCATTGGTAATACAATTCCGACTCCTGATTCTCTGAACCAATGGTTATGTTTCTGATTCCGTCGTCTAGACGTACCAAACTGGCTGATATAACCATATTTCGCTCCAAAACTTTTATCCACTCAATACACTAGTTGTAGGTCCTGACGTAGTTGTGTATAAATTCTTTGGGGTTTAGGCAGTTACTGTACGTGGGCTTTTCCTTTTCCTTAACTAACGCGTTATGCTAAATGTATTTCCCAAGTTTTTATTCAGACACTGACTTGAAAGTTTGGAACGGCCAAAATCCGTAATAGTTTCGAAAACATCACAGTATTGTTACATATGCATTGCCTTAATTTGTTGGCATAAAGGGTAATATTTATAAATTCTTACATATTATCAGTAGTAAAAAATAATGAACGCAGTCAGTATATGTAAGGAAAGCTGGAACGTGCTTCAAACTTGTATTAATATCCTGTACAAATACGTAGCTACAATGTCATAAAAATTGTATGATTACAGTTCGTAATTAAGAACAAAGAAAACTGTGAATTTAACATGAACAACCCAATCCGGGTTCTTCAAAATTCCGTAACATATTCGACGTACATTCGAGAGGTTAAAGTTTCAATACTGGCAAGTTACGACATACGTTGGTTTTCCTTTAACGTTTTTGTAAATCTGATCCCAAAAAAATTATAGTTAAGTCGAGTTAAAATAAATCTAATATCATTTGCTTGTGAGATTTAGATTCTAATATGTTAATTCGAAAAAAATAATGAAATATTTTTGGTAAATAAAATCCATTGTCGTGAATTTTCTTTGCGGGCCGTTAGATGGGGACTGTTTCTGCGAGCATAAGCCTAATGCAATTCCTGGTACTCGTAACCTTTCACCCTAGGTGAGCAATTAAAATTCGACGTGCTTCCACCGACGGTTATACCATTCAAGTAGAAGAAGAAATCTCAAATGAAACTCTTCGTCACTGAGATTAGCTAATAAATTAAGCGTCTGACGCTCGGCAGCGAAATTAATATACACGTCTTAATTACCAAGGTACTAAGGCTCTTGTAGAGAAGAAGCCAAGCCGGTGTTGGCACGAGACCACACGCGTGATGACGGTTGTACCGACTACAACGTAATTAGGAAGCACTATCGCTCTTATTGTTTTAGTTAATGCATACACAGGTAATTAATTGAATAACGTTTTAGAGTCACGTCCAAGAGAGAGAATTTACCGACTTAGTAGTTCTACTTGTTCCTGATGACTTCACATCTGATTTTAGCAGGCGGAGAACGTGGCGGGCTAGCTGATGTTCTCGGAGTGCTCCTGTTTACGTCATCCTTACATGCCGCGTTGTTACTTACCTTACTTAATACTCTTTACCCTGCTGGATTCGTAATTTATTCTGCCCAAAAGAGAGCTGAGTGTTTTGACTACGTCGTAAATATAGTTTTTAATATGCTGCGCACATTTAGACTAATTAATTAGCTAGAATTATATTTAACTAAGTTGAGAAAGTGTATATACTCAGAAGAAACTTTTTTTTAGCAATTCTGGTTGACGGTTTTACAATTTAAGCTTTCTTTTGGGTTACAGAAAATTCTTAAATAAAAACAGTAGAAAAGGGACGTTAATGGCCTCAGTTGATACACCAAAGTGAATTACTTCTGGAGAACAAGTTTTGCAATGATGGTGCAAGATAAAGACTCGCCAGAACGTGGTGGAAAATAAAACGGGAGCAGCGAGAGGAAACACTAACTATTCGCGTCTGTGTTTGAGACGTTTTCCACCACATCGAACCCGGACATTCGTAGTGCTCAGGTCGACTTGCTAATCGCTAGGTCACCGACTTCACCTATTGTCGTTCTGAAGGGCGACTGTCTACGAACGTGGGAGAAAAGAAGGTGCTCATTTAAGATGGTTCTGTCCCGGACATAAGGCCTGCGACGGCATTGTCTGGCCCGGGACGGCACTCCAATCGCACGCTAATGAACAACGGGCGAGCGCAGATGTGCTGTGGCGACGACCCTGCCTGAATACTGAACGAGGCCTTCTTGCAGCCCAGCGAGCTTCTGGCTGGTAAGAGGGTAGGGTTAGGAGGGGTGAGGAGGTGTAATCTGCAGCTCCTGGAGAGGGTAATCCCCGCATTGTCCTCCCGCAGTCTTTTGTGATGCCGACAATAGCTCTCCTCCCGTGTCTCGGTACGTGATCGTCCCGGTAAGGAAGGAAGAACAGAGAGAGCAAGAGACAGACTGAGGTCTGCTCCGTCCATAGCCCCTCCAGTTCCCTTGTTGATACAAGACACTCACTCTTGTCACCTTGTGCGAGTTCCCTTGTATTGCCCTAACTCTCCTCTGCCCTTTTGTGAGGCGTCCACCTCCTCACTTCGGGGCCGAACATCTGTGCCCCCGGGAATAGCAAGTAGCCCGGGAGGAAGTCAACCGGAAACGACGTCCCCCCGCCTGCTCCCTCGGGAACATCCTTACGCACCCGGAAGGCTTGTTACGCTCATCCTCCCGCCACCTATGCGAATCTGCTCACCGTAAATATATACTTTCAGTCCGAAATTTCTCGAGAGTAAATCTTCAACTATAGACACGACCGATTTCTAGAATCTAGAAGATGTCATTACTTTGTAACAAGCGAGGACGAATTGTGTGACGTACTGATATGAGCATCCATACCATTTATACTGTGTCGACATAGAAAAGTGTTCTTTTAAAGGATCTACATTTGACTCGTTATTTCAGGTAGCGTTGAAATGGACATGAACGCTGAGAGCACGTCATACAATACATCGCTACAACGTGTAAGTATGTGTATGTGGCATGCTTGAGACTTGAAGGCAGCGTTGCAACGTATACAGTAAGAACAAATCCACACAATACGTGGCTTGAAAAAAACAGGAATGTTTCTACAGCATTGATTGTGCGAGTCATAAAACGTTGTGACGGGCATAGGGCATTGTAACGTTCTATCAACGTTTCTTGCTTCTCCCACATTCAGAGATGGTGATTTATCGTGGGAAAACTTTACTGTCTGCTAGATTTCAACGATGTTTAGCATTTTGAACGTATTATTTATATTACTGGCTTTTGTCTGTATGTGAAACAGTTACCATATTTGACAGACACAGTGTGAATTATGCTAGTGTAAAATTTGACACTTGTATTTGGTCAGTAGACAACTATGATGTGTCGGACTTGTTTTATCCAACCATGTATGGTGCAAGAAACTGCAGCACAATACATTTTTTTGATGAATCACTATCTCAATCCCGGTAGTTTTCGCGAAAAGATTTTTGCACCACTTTGTTTCACTGCCTTACGTGCGCAACTGCATCTCTGCTTTGTGGTCAGTGATTGGATGCCGTAATACCCAGCGTGTGGAGATTAAACCCGCAAATCACAGACGTGATGTGTCACAGTTAACCATGTGCTGATTGGCACAGTCAAATGAATAACGACTCTGCGCAAAAACACTCTGCAAATAATCATGAAGTTGAGGTGCAGGTGTACACGTAAGACACTGAAACAAAGTGGGGCAAAAATCTTTTCGCGAAAACTACCGGATCGGGATCCCATATATGATTTGTCGTCAAGCTCACTCGTATGATGAGCTGAATTCAGCCGTAGTATCTGGTAGGTTGAGGACTGATCGGTAGAGGCACGAGTATTTCGCGCCTTCATCTGGCAGTATCATAGACTTCTCAGTCCTATACACGCACTGGCCGAAGTCAAATATCCATTGGCTTGTAACAGTACAAACGGGTAGCACGAGTTATCCCCACGCCTTGTGTCCTTATTTATCACCGGCTTGCAGTCGTCAAGGGTGTGTTAAAACAGTTGCCGTATAATCACAGAAGGAGCAGTGAACTAGTTATTGGCGTCCAACCTGACGTAGAATCAATACGCGAAATAATCGTGCCTCTGCTGATCGGAATTATTATGACAAGAGTGAAGCGATATTTGCCAGTTTACGGATCATCGCGGCATTTCCTTTCATTCCCGTTTGACAGTTATTCCACGTCTTTGTCACCACTCCTTTGTTACCTAACTTTCCAGCCTGCCATGTGGGTTCGCCCCCGATTTCGTAAATGGAAAAGGGATAGACGTTACCGTTTGCTATTGAGTTTCCTCGGGAATATCAAACTTTTCCCAGCCTTGCCTTCCACCGCATCTCCATCCTCACTGCTATGAAAACAAATAACAGTTGAAAAAATTACTGTTCTACTTATTACATTATTCGTGGTTGCTTGAACAATAAAAATCTCAAGGCTATTGACAATTTTTCTGTGAAGTGCAAATAATGAAAACTTACCTACGTACAAAGAACACTAAAATAATACGACATGTTTACTCGTCTAAAACTATTCCAACACAAGATTCATAAATTTGAAACAGTGCATGAAATAAACTTTTATATTTATGTGTAACTGCTCCTAAAATAGTGTTATCCTTTTAAACATATCACTACTGTAAAATTACCTCGCTCAAGAGAGAAAATAAAATAAATGACTGGCTGTCATCGACATATAAGAACTGCACCCAGGCTGTATTCCGTTTCTCGCACCGATGCGGAAAACTTTCTCAACGTGGTCTCGTTATATCTATTTCACACGTACCGCGTGTAACGGAACAACTCTCGTCGAAAAACAAACAGCAAAAAATCTAACCTCATTCAGTGATGTGTTCATTGACACTACACATTGATTGATATTGAACATTTAAATGTAGGGGCCGGCCTCCGTAGCGTGGTCGGCAGCATGCCAGCCTACAGTGTGAGTGGTCCTGGGTTAGAATCCCGGTACGGGCATGGATGTTTGTGTCGTTTTATTAGGTTTAGTGAGTTTGTAAGCTGTCGTTCACTAAGTATCCTGAAAAGTGCATAAAACTGGTGGACGTTAATAACACCCCCCCCCCCTTTTCCCGAGGCCTCAAGTGTAGGCGTACACTTAACTATACTACGTAACCCCCAACAATTGTGTTAACCGTCCATGTATTAAGATCACCGTACCTTAATTAATAAAAATAACATTCGTTGTTAACCCATAGGTATATATTCAAAAATGTGTTTCGCCAAAGCTAGGTCATCCACGAGCTACTACTGCCGTAGAACTCTTGCAGTTGACAAGCAAGAACGTACGGAAGTTTGAGGACGTCAGTTGTACATAAATGCGACTCTAGGCGTTGTTATAAATCTGTATTTGAAGCGTCTTAGCCTAAGTTAGGGGAATAGATGCAGTCAGAGAAACGAGTTAAGAGGTTCATTAATGTTAAGACTGGAGTTTCCTGTTTAGTGAAATATGCTATTATAATTAATGTGGCTTTACATGGCTTAACATAAAAAGTTACTAAGTTTAATATTGGCTGAAAGAGAAGCCCTCCAACGCAGATAAAGACAGCCTTTTCAGACTGCCATACTTCATCATGTATTAACAGGATGTATAAGAAACTTAGATAGAAAAGTGTACTGAACTTTGCTACGCACTTTCCACCAACACAATTATATGGTCACCTCTTAAGAGGGAATGGTACATAAGTCAACGCTAAAAGCATTAATCTATAACTGTAGGTTTCTTGAAGCCAATTTGCGAAAATTAAACAATAGCAATCCTAGACAATAGTTTTAGCGAACGTTTTAAACAAAATTGTTTCAAGTGTTGCGAACTTCTGAGGCACAATCTCTGACGCCGAAACCTCGTGCATTTAACTGCGGCGCAAGAGATCACGCGTAACGAATTAGTAATTCCGGATAAATATTTACTCACAAATTGGTCAAATACCATTATCTAGGATTGTCATTGAGTATTTTATCCATATTGGCTTCGTAAAGAACGTAGAAATGTAATTGATGTTTTCAGCATTTATTTATCTACCACGCACTCTTAAACTTGCATTGTAAAAATAGATCGGCGGGAATCTCGCACGATAGTTCAGTGTTTGGCTCGTTGTGGCGATGCGGAATTTGATGAGCGCTTCAAGGTCGCTCTTAGAGGTCTGCCATTTCTTAGCCTCTGGTACGAAGATAGGAGGCGCAGTTAAATTCTAATAATTGATTTATTTAAGAATCAGACATATAGTTTAAGTCAGAGCATGTGTCAGAAGTAAAAACAGTATTGCGTAATAGGTGCAAGAACTAAGGGGGGAGTTACGCGTATGTAGTGCAATACGAGTTAGGTATAGGTTGTTCGGGATAAAGCGAGCACTTTTGGCACGCTAGGGCCTATACACTTTTTCCGTTCAGATAATAATTTACAGTTCCCTGCCAATTTTTGCGTAAGGAAAGCAACATAAGTAACAACAACTTATTAAAGTGTATAGATCGAACCGTACTCAAACGTTAACGACTGATTTCACAATAATATAAATAATTATTATTTACACTCTTTTTCTTATCATTATTGTGACCGAAGTGGTCTTCAAAAGTGCTCACTAAATCACTAACCACCTTCAGCACTGTAATATGCTGGCTGCTGCCGAATAGGGTGGTTACAACGTAATTTATCCGCGTGCGCCGGCAGCCGAAGCTTCCTCCCCCGTAGGAAACACAATCCCAGGTCCGTAAATGAAACAATTGCAAGTCATCGCGCAATGCATGCAGCATCCTACGTCACTGCGTTTATCCCCCTCACTTTTTCACTGTCTCTCGCTCTTTCTCTCTCTCTTTCTCTCTCTCTTCCGCGGAATGAAGAGCCACGGCTCGCAGAAGAATGATACAATACCGCTCCGTACAAAAGAGGAGAAAAGGAACGGACGAGGGAAGAAAAGATGGGAGTAATGTGATGTAATGAAAGAAAGCACGGGTTCGTGGATACAAAAGGCAGAAGTATCCTTCAGGATGGCCTGTATAGGTGGAGAGAGCATTGCGAGAAAATGTTTGTGTGTATAGAAAGGCCGGAGAAGGTAGAGAAAAAACATTTTTTTTTCGAGGTATAAAAAATAGTGTGGACTAAAATTGAAATGAAAGAAAGGGCTGGAAGGGATGGTGGAATCACTCTCGAGAAGAATCCACAAAAGGTGTGAATGCGCGCTGCACTTTAATTCCGGTATTATATGACGTGACGCGTCATTAATAACGCGCGAGTCATTTGTTCACCGGCTACTGGCGGATGTGTGTCTCGTGTAGCCTGCAGGCTCGTGGAAGAACAGTCGACTTGTAATGATACACGGGCGGTATATCCGTGAAGGTGTGCTGGATGCTGCCCGCTCGTCGCCAGGGAAGTTATTAATGACGCTGCGTATCTTCCCTAGGAGGACATGCTGTTCAGTGTCGGGCAGTACAGTAAGTCGTGCGAAACAAACAACACAGGTGGTTTCATGTTCCAGTGGCGTACCCAGAATTTGTAAAAAAAAAGGGGGGGGTAACCTGAGAATGATATATTGTACATCGACCACCCTTTTAATGCTAGGAAGGGGTGGTTCGGGGGTCATCCCTTGAAACATTTTGAATTTCAAGGTGTAAAATACTGCTATTTGAGCAGTTTTTTTGTAACGAAACATTGAATATTATACTAGTCAAAATATTTGAAATCTTTTAATATTATGTTTTTGTTTCAATTTTTTGGGGCTCACTGCGGGGACCCATAAACCACCCCTCCCCCTTGGCAAGGCCCCTGAGATGTACCCGCCACTAACCCCAAAATCATTAACCCTAAAGTCACTAACCTTAAAATTATTTATGGCTGGTGACTTTAGATCTAGGTCTAGTAGCTTCAGGGTTTAGAGCTCTAGACTATTTCGCTAGTGACTTTAGGGCTACTGATTTAAGAGATATCGAATTCGTAACATTCTTAGACTACGTATATATTGCTTTTAATTATGTCTTGTCGTATAGACAATTTTGATACCTAAACTTTCCAAAGAAAAATGTAATATGTAATTATTTTTATTATGTATTAGTGTAACATTCACTTTATAACAGCTGAGCAAAATAAAACATTCTAGAAGTGGAATAGTAACGTAAATAAATGTAACTTGACTTGCTTATATTCGCGTGTAAGGATATTATCTACGTACAAATTATTACATACATATTAACTACAAGATTTATCTTTTCTCCTTCCGAGAGGATGAATTTTTGCGTGCTCAGATGCTAAGCACCACTACGCGGTTAGTATTGTTACCGAATTGTAGCACAATTTGAGTCATTTCTAAAATGTTAGTACTGTTACAAGTTTAAGCAAAAACTTAAATGTGGGAATTTCTCATGAGTTCTTTTGGGATACAGGTCTTATAATTAGAAATAAGAGAGTAAAATTAAGTGCTGAATTTAATAGCTCACAAAGCTACGAAATACATAAAACAGCAATCAGATATAACTCTCACAACACAATTAGTTATGTACATAATTAGTACTGTGCCACGGAAACGTTAATTTACTTTGACAATTAAAGCAAAATAATATTTACCATTAATCAAAGACTACAAACCACAGTAAAAGTTCAGTCATATATCCAATCAACTATCTTCAAAATAGTGACAATGTACAACCTTAACAGTCCGAAGTGGTAATGGCTCAGCACCCAGAACGCATTACTGTCTTCACTCTTGAGGTCTTCGGTTCGACTCCCGTCGCGCACCTCCTTCTTTACCAGTCGACCCGCAGCAGAAGCCCTCTTGTCTCACTCAGCACTGCTCCGAAGGTATGGGCCTGTAGCCTCGCAGTAGACTCCGACGTCACCAAGACATCTTCCTGAAATCACCAAGATATCCTCACCAGCCTCTCAACACAAGCTTAACCTCTCCTCCGAGCAGGACCAAAAGGGAACTCTTGAAGCACTTCTCTTGAATCACCAGGCAGGCAGTCTCCTCAAGTAGCCAGTTACTGCCCTCCTAGACACAACACCTTCAGTGTTGTCCTCCACAGCTCACCGCCTCTGTAGCACTCCAGCACAACACCGCAAGTGTTGTTCGTCCTTCCTTCAGCCCGCTGGCGTCACATAGCCATAGCCAATACGTCATTGTTCGACGAAACTGACAGTCTCATTTGGATAATTGAAAACATTGAGAATATTCCAGAGTCTTAGTTTATCACCACTAGATGGCACAAACTGTCTAAAAACAAAATATGCATTGGTTTACGCGGTATTTTCAATACAATTATTTTATTACCTAGTTCAATTTGTTTCGCATAAATTCATTTAATGTTTATTGTTCTGAAAGCTTACACAGTAGGCCTAACTGTTTACATTATAGATTACAAGTCGCATTAGTTAGTTCTGACAGTCCTGGGTGGAATGAATGTTTGAGGTTTATTTTAGAATAAATTAGGCTATTTCTAATGACGTTGTATTAAACATACACGCCATTAAAAATATGCTGCCCTCAGGACTGTCAGAACTAACAGCAGTTATACGAAACATAGTTTACTCAAAATAAGATAAAGCCTATTACTGACACAACTCCACTGTATTCGTAAAGATAAGTAACGTTCAACTTATGAAAAAAAAAATAATAATAATAAAACATATATAAAAATTAAAAATATAAAAATCCAAGTCTTATGACTAAGTTCGTACCATGATGAACACATCTAAGTTGTTTGTGGAAGTCGAATCCAATAACTTTTGACCGAATTTCGGTACGTACATTTACAAGTGAAATGATTGTAAAACTGTGGAATAGTTATGTCACAGAAATACAAATTTTTGTTACAAATCATCGTTTCACTCTACTGTCTATTCGCGTTGAAGTGAGAGCGCACGAAGCACATGCACGTGATCGAAGGTAAGGTCTGTCAATACAAACATGCAGAGTTCACGTGACTGCAGTTTTTAATCAGGGGTGTCCGGAATGCTCGCCACGTGTAGTGGCAGACAGGTATTGAGCGCAAATACCGTGCATGAATTAGTGGTATTTAGGCGCATATGAAAACGTGTGAATGAGATGAGTATGAAAAACCATCGGTATTGTGCAACTGACAGTGTTACGGAACCCGTAATATTATTTTTTAAATACAATCATTCCACATAAACGATATTTACATCATGCTTTTGTAACATATAAAGTGCGGAGAGTATTATACGTAACTTCACCTCTCTCACTCATACACCAGACATGAGCTTATTGGGCTCGCAATACTATAACGAGAAATGTCAGTCCTTGCCCAGTCTACAAAATTATAATATTTCTAAGAAACAAAGTAGCACATGGAAGTTTACTTTCAGGAACTTTATATTGTTTAAATTTC